>BMAO01017039.1:0-60866 GCA_019973975.1 Trichonephila clavata | reverse complement strand
TTCTGGCATAATAAAAATAAAATACATATTTACACTGAAATAATAAACTTGTAAATGTATCAGTACTGCACGGAGTATTTCATACTTAATTTAAAGAATGCTATGAGAACAAGTTTAATAATTACCAGTGACCCCATGGACTTTCCCACACATAAAGTTATTACAAAAAATCAACATTTATCTTAGTAATTTGTTGTTTTATAATTAATCCTTAACTGCAGATATAAAGTTTCACGATTTGCTTCCCAATGCCACCATTTTCCACGCAAGCACGCGTTGTTATTGTAAGGGGGCGATGAAAATTATGATTTAATAAGGGGTCGCAAATATTAAAAGTTTGAGAAGCACTGCTGTAGCCTCATGTGGATACATGGCTTATTTAGGTGTATAAGCAGTGTAACCAGCACAGGAAGCATTATAATGCAGATTTTCTTTTATTGGGATTGTATAAAATTACAGAAGTTCAGTTACAAAATGTCTAGATTATAAAAATTTGAATAAATAGGAAATTTAGAATTAAAATTACAAATCTTTGCAGAATTACTAGAAATGTTCCTTGGAAGAAAATGCATTTCATGTTTCATAAATGTATTGTCATTTTTTTTTCCATGTCTTCAACTTCTTCATCCCAGAAAAATAAATCCGTATCACAGCGACTGTCGCATTCATCGGTTTCCGTCAAATATTCTCATTCAGTATCACTTTCATTGAAATCCAATGACGATGCCATATTGGCAATAAAAAGTAAAAATAAACAACAAAAATAGATATACAAACTTTAGAAGCGAAACGAAATACGAACGAACGCACGTTCGTTCGTATTTCAGCGTCTTAGTCAGTGTCAAAAGGAATAACGAAATGAGCGCCGTAACGTCAAGGTCAATATCCCCAGAAATCCCAGATTTCTGAGAATACTAGAAGGCACAGTCTGGTAAACAAGGGATTAATTTCAATCATCATGGTAGAATTTTCATCGCATTTTAGGTAGAAAAATTATAAGACCTTTGTGTCATATTTACCTAAAAAATATAAAAGTATAATTCATCTATCCACTTCGCATTGTGATGAAAAAGGTTTAACAAGAATGTAAAAGGATAAAAAAAACTAAATAATTTTGTATTATAATCAAACTAAAGTTGGAGTAGATAAGACGGATCAACTACCATTTTTACATGCAAAAATTAACAAGACGGCCGAGCATTTCTTTTATAGTATGATTGATTTAGCTGCAATTAAACTTTAGTTGCTTTTATGTATGGCAATCCACGATGCAATGAAGACTACCTTTTCAAAAGACGTCATTTTCTAATGAATTGTGAAAACAGTATCTTACGGAAAAGCATAGAAATGTTAAAAGAAAAAAGGACATGTCAGAGTAACAATAAATAAAAAGCCCTGGCAGCAAAAGGTGAAACTTCAAATATCAAAATACCTAAACAAGAAAGTGGTAAAAAATGCGGGAATTCTTAAGAAAGATAGTAATACTTAGACCAGATGTGGATTATAGTAGGCAATATTTATTTTAAATCTTCTATATCATAGAAAATATTTTCAATAATACTACAACCTGTAATTAAACATTGGAATTCAATTTTATAAATTAATTCATTTATTTTAATAGTCTCAAAATTTTTATACTGATTCTGGAGACTGAAAGAAAAGAGAGGTTAAAATAAAAAAATGGAAAATATATACTTAAATATACTTGTTTAAGTAACAATTATTAATAATTTGTTAAATGAACTAAAGAGAAAATATTTGTAAGGCCTAAGTAATTCTGCACGAACTGGGTGGATTTGACTTACACAAGTAAAACATGTCAATTTTTCAATAGGGTAAGCAGGTTAATTCAATTGAAAATCAAGGCAATTTTTGAGGGGAAAAATTTCAAGAACTCTCTTTTTTTACATGCTTAAATTTAACAAACTGAAGACCAGAGTGTATTTAGTTATATTTGAGCATTTTAGATGCAATAAAAAATTCCATTAATCAATGAATCAGTTAAAAAATAAATAAAACACATACTCAGAAAAATTTCAGACTGGTAGTTTAATAGCATAGTATTAACTATTATATTATATGAAGATCGTAAGCAACTATCTTCATTACTACAAGTTCAGACAAAACTACTAACTTCAGACAAATAAAAAAATAATTAAAACATCATATTTTTAGATGAGTGAATTTCAGTTCAGTATTGACATATTTTTACACTGAATATTCATATGAAACTTATGTCCGGTATGCTCCAAACCATTACAATCAACTTTTAGTAATTCATAAAAAAGTAATTATTAGTTTAACGTCATAGTTTATTTATTGAACAAAAATCGTTTATTTTTTCCCTACTAAATTGGCAAAGTGTGATGCCCATATTTTACAAATAGGAAAATGTATTAAAATAGGTTAAGGCATTGAAAAGAATTTAATTCATATTTTCAGTTTTACAACAAAGAGAGAAATCGTCTTTATTGATTTATCCTTCTCCATTATTTCATAAAGCATTTAATCTTCATTAAAGTAAAAATTCCTGGTAAAAGATAAGATCCATACAAATGTCACTTCCCATTAAATTATATCTCTTCAAATGATCTCTTTCTAAATACCGAAGAAATCTTTTGTTTGCACGGCAATGGA
The DNA here is from genome assembly GCA_019973975.1 of Trichonephila clavata. Lineage (NCBI taxonomy): Eukaryota > Metazoa > Arthropoda > Arachnida > Araneae > Nephilidae > Trichonephila > Trichonephila clavata. The sequence continues at coordinate 58,229 of BMAO01017039.1, read as the reverse complement.
TCAAAGAAAAACTTTTATCTTACATATGTTCCATTGTTCCTTTTTGCTGTATTTCTAGTTCTATGGAAGGATAATTGTTTGAAAAAACTTCCCACGTATCCTAGTTTTAAAGAAAATATATCGAAGTAAGAGTTTAAAAAAACAAGAAAGAGAGAAACGATTCCGAGATCCAAATAGATAAAAAAAAATCCCACAGCTATTCTTTCAATTTTTTCTCCAACTTGATCCTTTGCACTATCCATTATTGATGAAACACCATAGATAGGGGGAAAAATTACAAACGACTTTTTTAAGTTTCTTTCCGCCAAACTATTATCATTCTTTTTACAAATTCTATTTCAAAAGATGAAAACAATTTCTTTCCAGGAGATGAAAATAGTTATGTAATATTTAGTATTTATTTAACCTTAGTTTTCAGCTGAATCGAGTGTAAATAAAAATGTTCTTTCTCTCCACTAATTAAAACTTTAGGGGAAAATTAAGTACTCCATTTTTAACTAACAGTCGTAATTTTTACATTGATTCTCTACTCCAAAATAATAATGTTCGTATTTATATAAATCCTGTGACTTCTTTTAAAAAATCTTTAATTAAACGGAAGGACATCATTAGCAATCAGATCAGCACCAACTTATTTATTAATTTAACGTAGAAACCTGACACTTTTTGGTCTACTTACAACTATATTTTAATTTACAAATTTATCTCAAAAACAAAGCAAAATTTTACAGCAGTGATTAAATCATAATTAACAAAAAGTAATCAAACATCCAGATTAATAAATTGCTCTATAAAAAGCTAAACACACCAAAAAAATATTGATTTTTGTAAATTGAAATCTATATAAAATAGAAAAAAAAATAATTCACAAATTATGCATTAAGTATTTTTTTTTCAGTTAGTATACTTCAGGCTTGAATCAAATGGGCAAAATTTTAGGCAGCGATTATTGACATGTTAAAATTTTAGCTATCGCTCAACTCAAAAGAGTTTGTAAAAAAAGATGACATAGAAATTAATCAAATTACCTAGCTTGTGATGAATACCAAAAATTAGTTTTTTTACATTTTTGCTAAAATTATTCTGAATTAATCTCACAGTACAAGGAAATTTGGTCTTATATTAACATCTTAGTAGCGCAACGTAATTACATATTAATAACGATAAATGTACGATAAAGATGCCAACTAACCCAGAGTTTCAAACATTAAGTTCTTATAATATGCCATGTAAAGTTTTCTTGTCCGAATTAGAAAACTTATATTGCATGCAGAAACACCAATTGTTCCTCAAGAAGCAAGATACAAAAATTATATTTTTAAAGAAAAAGAGATCTTATATATATATATATATATGGGAATTTCCACATAGACGGCACTCTAGAGGGTGCTGGCGACGCGAGCCAGCAGCGAGCGAGCTAACCAGAGAGAGGGGGAGATGAGCGAGCGAGCGATCTCGACGAGCAAGTCGCAGAGACAACGCTGCGGATGTGAAAATCAACCGGGAACCGACTGGCCGAGGAGGGACCAGCTCTAATCGACACTAGAAGTGGTGTGACGCGAAGGTCTCCCATGCTTCACCGGAAATCAACTAACATCGTTGAACTACGTTTGTCACCAATGTGAACTGAGAACCATTGTGTATGAAAAGAGAGAAAGAGACTGAGGTTCGCGAGTAGGCGTTCCCGTCGTCGATAGATCCTGGAACTCTATTTGTTAGAAATTAGCTACTTTTCTTTAATTAGTAATTGTAAAGTTTTGAATAAATTAGTAGAAAGAAAAAGGCTTTAGCTCCTTGTTGTCTCCCACATATATATATTCTATATATATATATATATATATATACACCCAGTGGTATGGACTTAGAGCGTCCTGAGGCACATATTAATATGATGTTGGTCCCTCTTTTGCGTGGATGACAACCTGCACACGTTTGGGAAGACTTTCCACAAATTTTTGATAGGTGACCATAGGAATTGCCTTCCAGACGTCCATCACAGCTGAAGTGAGGGCTTGCAGTTAGGATGGTCGATTTGGCTGATTACGTAATCTGTGCTCTAATTCGTCCCAAAGGTGTTCTATGGGATTTAGATCGGGGCTCTTAGAAGGCCAGTCCAGTTTTTGAACACCCATTTCGTCAAACCACGTCTGTTCAAGCCTCGATGTGTGAATGGAGCAGTTATCCTGCTGGAAGAGAAATGGGCCTTCCTCAAAATATTGCTATAGAGTTGGGAGTGCAGCATTGTCCAGAATGTCCACATACATCTCAGAGTTCTTGTTTCCAATCACAGGAACTAACGGATCCAGGCCAAACCACGAGAAACACCCCCCACACACCACCACCACCACCATTATGCTTCCACCACCAAACTTAACAGTCGGCACAATGCAGTGACTAAAGAAACGTCCACTGGGCAACCGTCAAACCCAGACGAGTCCATCCGATTGCCAGACTGTAAAGCGAGATTTATCACTTCAAAGAACAGTTTTCCACATGTCCACAGTCCAATGACGGTGAGCTCTACACCATTGCAATCGATGCTTCGCATTCTGTGGAGTGATGTTTGGCTAGTGAGCGGCTGCACGACTATGGAATCCCAAGCTTTTTAACTCTCCACGGACAGTCCTGGTGCTGACACTAATATCTGATGAACTTTGGAACTCCTGAGAAATTTCCACCAACGAGGACTTGCGATTTTGTTTCACTACCCTTTTCTGAGTTCTGCGGCTGCGTTCACCACGTATTTTCGGTTCACCGTTTTGTTTTTCTACCATTTCACTCTGCCTCGACGTTTCCACTTCACAATTACATCACTCACAGTGGATTTAGGCTTCTGTAGAATGTCCGCAATCTCACGAACTGATTTCCCACAACGGTGGCCTCCCGCTATACTGCCACGATCAAACTCACTAAGCTTCTTTGACTTACTCATTGCCTCACAAACGCATAAATACAATCTGACAAACCCCTACCAACACTTTTATAGCTTTCAATTACGTATCAAATTGCGTCACTCGCCAGAACCACTTTTTTAAGGGGTGTCCGGTTACCTTTGGCCAGATAGTGTGTGTGTGTATATATATATATATATATATATATATATATATATATCGATAAAACAGCTTTATGTCAGAAAAATAATTTTTCATGCTTCCATTTTAAAAAGGGTAAGTAAAGTATTAACTTCTTTTTTTATTATTTATATGTTAATATATAACATATTTTTCTATTCAACATACATTAATTTTGTGCACGCGCTTATAATTTAAAACTCCAGAATAAAAGGGTTATTTTTTTTATTTATCCTTTCTACGAAACACGGATGTGTTTAAGAAAATACTTCAAATATATGTGAAATGCACAAATTTTCTCAATTAAATTAAATATTAAAATGAAATAACTCAATTTAGATTAAGTCATAATTTTGACTGTGCGATAACTCCACTATTTTTCCCAGCAAAATATTGCACAAAACATATACTTTTTGTCCGGAAGACTCCTTTTAAAAATGAATTCACTAAAAATGAGCATGAAAGCTTTTTTGAAAACTTCAAAATAAAAACTATTACTTTCTTCTTTTTAAATTAATCCTATTTTACAGAACGGAATAACAAGATCTTCAATTTGATCCGTCTAAATTTTATCTTTTATTCTGTTACGAAACCTCCCATCAATGCCAGATATTCTCTTGCACTCTTCCTCAGCATGAACGTTTCTCTTACGATCTCTGTGTTACGAATTTCCTTTGGTCAGCCAAATTGGCTCAGTTCAAATTCGTTTGTTAGTACTATAAGAAATAGTGTGACTTCCAGAGTGCACGATTGCTATTTCTCTGAAATAAATAAATCATTCTAGTGAAACAATAAGAAAATATTTTCCTTTAACTTTAAAATCTCGTTGAGATCCAGAAATGTCTTATTATTTGGCAAGGGATCGAATAAAACGCCTCTAAAGAAAAAAAAGAAATATCAAAATTCTAATATGTTCTCATGTGTTTGCAATCGTCTTTCATTAAAAAAATGTTAAAATGGAATGATATTAGCATTCATCGTGAATATTTTTATTTCTTTGTTGTTATCTATTTCTATCTATCATTATTTGGAATTTTAATAATCATAATTATTGTAAGTAAAGATACCTTGCCTCAAAAGTTTCAGTAACACCTCACCACTCCAATTAATAGATTTAATTTTTCTTTAAAAGTTGAATTTATACAATCGAACTCACAAAAGTAAAATCAAAAAATTATTATCACTTATAATTCCTTTTGTGCTAAATTATGTATGTTTCACAACGTTTTTCAATATTATTATTTTTTTTGCAATTAAATCATCCGGCTAAAAATATATTGTAACAGCATTTAAAAAAAACTAATGAAAGAACTTCTAGAAATACTAAATCATATACCTCAGCACATGTGAGTAGAGCACGAATAATTTAATTTATGTTAAAGTTATTTCAAAAAACATTTTCTAGAAATTTTGGGAGATAAAGCTTCAAACACTATTTAAAATAGGAAAATACTAATTTTGCTTTCAATTATCATTATATCATTTTCATTATATTATAAACTTTGTTTTAAAAAAAGACTTAGAATATATTGTTTTTTGCTAATAATTACAAAAATACTTAGAACAATTTTTAAACTTCGTCAATGGTTATTAAATGCTTGTGCTTTATATATGCCATAAAATATAAACAAAATTTTGAATTTCAAACACCTAATAAAAACTCCTGACGTGCTTGCATTCAAATACATTTTTTCTTCTTATTCCTAGCCTCCATATCTTTATTTTATTCTAGAATCCTTTGAAAATGCACTTTTTCCGAAGGAAATTTCCTCATATTGAAAATAAAAAAGATAGCTTAGGAAATCATCTGTCAGTTCAAAAATATGTATCCCTTACTAAATTTTCTCTTTTGTGTATTGAACTTCAAAAATGGCATCTATTTTCCTATCTGAAGCCGTATAAATAAGGTAAAAAGCATAAAGTAACATGGTTTATTTTTCAAATGCCTTGAATCTACTGTCATCATAATCTGAATAAAAAAGTGTAACTATTATACAATAAAGTAATAAATTCTAAATGTGAAGGTTTTTGAAACTTGTATTTGTCATATTTGATGCATGTTTCAGATGTGAAGTCCAAAATAGATCGGTTGAAACATGGTAAATATAAATAGTTCTCGCATGTTTCTGAAAAATGTGAAAGCTATTGACTATAATCGTGCCTCGCTTTTTCCTCTTAATGCTTTTAAAATTTCTGTAAAATTTGTAAGCGAGAAATAGTTTCCTAAAAAAAGACAGATATTTGCGAAGAATCTACATAACAGGTATTGAGTAACAGGTAACGTACAATAACAGTCAGTCAACATAACAGATTAAAATTTTGTGTGAATTTCAAAGGTGTACAAAGCATTAAAATAAACAATAAGAAGTTTCAAATAATACCGTGAAATTAAAAGCTATAAGAAAATTTAAATTATAACGTAAGAGATAGAATTAATGCGTAGGTAGAAAAATGTTTCAATTTATAAAGTCAACAAAAAAAAAAAAAAAACAATACCAAATAAACAACAAAGCGAGAAAATTTTTCACTGATGTGTGAATATAAGCTGGGTGAATAGAGCACTGTACTCTTTCGGGCTTTAGTTTCCTGTCGGATAAAAGAGAACTTAAAAGATGACTATTCAATTTTCCGCTTTTAAAATAATGGTACTTACATATTATCGCACCCTATTGGCGAACATTATATAAACGAAGCAAGCTGATTGTCAATTCCGCACGTACGACACATATGAAATCGGGGTCGCCAACTTGGCGAGTTATTAATAGAGTTGGGGATCGTTGCGATAATACGTAAATACCAAAATAATTTACATAAAAAATTTTAAATAAAAAAAACATAAAATTTTTAGGAAAACAATAAAACGAAATGCCGGGTCAAACTGAAAAAAAAACTTGATTTAAAAAAATCGAAAAATCAGAAAACCAAAGGAGGACGGAGCCGAAAACTGTGTGATTATCTGCATTTAAACACTCTCCATAAATCATGTTTATTTTATAAAAATGTCTAGTTATATGTTTCAGAGGCCTTGCATATATTGCAAGATATCATTTTCTTCCAAAGTGCCTTAAGCTGAAATGCTACGAATTAGATATATACTGAAAGAATTTAATTTTTTTGAAAGATTAACATACTTGTGGGCATTATTAAATAGGATCCAACTTCAAACAAAAGCTAAATATTCAAATTAATTGTTCGCTAATTAAAATGCTAGATTTTTAGTTTAATAATACTAAATTTATATAATAATATAGTAATTTCTCTTTGATTATCAATCCTATTTTTGTAAATAATGTTGCATTGGTAACTTACAAAATGTATTCAAATAATTTTTAAATCTTCATTTTACTATAAAATATATGTGTGTGGTTTGTCTAAAAATTATAAAACTTCAGCTTTAAACTGTCATTAATTAATATTAATTATAATTCTTTCAAAAATATATGACATAAAATTGATTTCACTGATTTTTTTTAAAAAGGTTTATTAATCTCTTACGTAAAAAAGGAACATCTAATAATTCAGACGAGAAAGAAACTTTAATCATCTTTTTTTTTCAGAATGGATAACTGAAATTAGTACTAATATTCAGACCATAATTTGTTTAATAAAGGAACTGTTAATTATGTTAGGTTGTGCTAATAATTAATTCCTTGACAAGGAAATAGGTTGTACCCCCTGCGAAAAGCCGCCTTACTTTTATAACAAATAAGATATGTTTCAAAAGTATAATAAAAATGATTATATGTGTATCATACTATAATAGCTAAGTGTTATAGAATCCTTTTTTTTCTCATAAAATATTTTAACCAAGCGCTAGAGCGTAATAAACACTAAAGGTGCGAATTTTTTCCATATGTCACATTAGCCACTGGCGCATCGCACCGAAAAGAAAGTGTGTATTATCGGTCTGTTTGTGTCACAGTCTGTTTGACTATCAGTCTATCGTCTGTCAGATAGTCTACCTGTTTGTCTTTCTCTTGTCAGTCTGCCTATGTTTTTGCTTACAATGTCACTCTCTGATCTATTATAGGGAGAGTATATAACAAATAATGTAAGTAACTTTAATGTAATTCGGTTACTTTCTGTTATACGCATCCTACATGGATTCTAAGAGAAAATTATAGAAAATATCCACTAAAAAAAAAGAAACTTAATTTGTGTATATCCTCACTGCCGCAGCGAGAACCTGCAGATAGTAATAAAAATGTGTAATTAGTTATGCTCTTAGGTATTTCGCCTTTTTACTAAAAAGAACACTCAAGAATGGATTTCAGTTTACAATAACACACACATGTATAGTCAAAATTCTCTACTTAAGAGAGATGACTAATCAATAATTATAAAAAAAAAAACGAAATTGTAAGATAAACCAGACATAAGAGAATTTAGAAAGGATTTATTAGAAATTACTAAAAAAATAATAGAATTTAAAATATTAAAATAAGGATGATACAGTATTATAAACTTTGCTGATTCTCTCTTAGGTCAGCTCTTATATATAAAATAATTTATGTAAAAGTGAGGTTAAATATGTTTTTTGAACAACCGACCTTCCCCCTTTCTGTTAATAATACTGAAAAATAACCTACTGAAAATAATGGATAGAACATCTAAGATCATTACAAGAAAAAGATAACTAACCTACAAATTGTATTAAAAAATGCAGAGCCTGCGCTGGACCCAAATGTAAATTCAAAGAATGGGAATGGCTGGTATATATATACTTACATTACCCAATTTATATCTACATTATTTTAAAAATAGTTTCATTGACAACTCAGAATGCTACATTTTTCGCTATATAGATGATATTATCATTTTTGAAAAGCAAGACAACCTTAAACCTAACATTAATTTTTATCCACAATATCTTAATTTAATACAAACAAATAGTAACAACTATGAGGCAAATTTTCTTGATATAGAAATTAAATTAAAAGATAGTAAAATAGTTACTAATATTTATGATAAACGAGAAGACTACTTTAATTTCAATATTATTAAAGTACCACATTGGGAGGGTAATGTATATGCTTCTATATTCAGAAATATTGTTATTAATTGCACACAGCGCAGTAAATTTCTAGTTTCAAATAAATCAGAAAAATTTAAAAAACTATAAACGTTTTACTAAATACTGTTTATTTCAAAAATGCCCAATTAATTTTATTAATAGATATTTGAATAAAGAAATTATAAATAGTAAGGATTATTTTTCCATATAGTTTATTAATAGGTTATTATTATAAATTTATTATTTTTCCTAGATAGTTATAGTTACCTCCAAATTCTAATTTTAGATCAAATTACTTAGTTTATAATTTATTATTTTTAAACCATTTATAATCTTAGTGTCCCTAAGATAATGGTAGTACGTTTACAATCCTTAATTTATTATTTCTATTATTTTCATACTTTTGCTAAGTGGTACTTTTCAGCCATTCCTACGCTTTGAATTTTCATTTGGGTCCAGAATCTGGCAATAACTTGTTTATTGTACTCAGATTTAGCATGGGCTCTGCATCTTTGAATGGAATGTTTAAGTAAGTTACCTTTTTCTCATAATGGATTTAGATTTTCTATTCATTATTTTCAATAGGTTTTTGCTCAGTATTATTAACAGAAAAAGGGGAGGTTGGCTGTTCATAAAACATGTTCAACCACACTTTTATATAAATTATTTTATATATAAGCTGTCCTAGTCAGTAATGTTTATAATACTGTAGCATCCATGCTTTTATATCTTTTTATATTTAAATCTATTATTTTAATTTTTCATAATTCCATTTAAAATCTATTGTCTGGTTATCTTGCAATTTCAATTATTTTCAGTTTGATCATGTTTATTCATCTCTCTCTTGTAGAGAAATTTTGTCTATATATATACGCACAACACGACGAATTAACTTACTGAAAGTTAATTATGATGGTATTACTGCAAATTATGTATTTCAAAATGCTATGAGTGTACAATTTTTGCTTGATATAAAACATTATCAGATCTTTCACAAATTTTGCAGACATAAATGTTCTTTTATCTTTATTTTGCAGAAAGCTTCTTTTGTGTTACTTTATAATTATTTCCTTCCTCCCCTCTCCTTCCGTTGGTTTGAACAAATTTCAATACAGATAGATGAATCAATACGTGACAGGTGGTTTTTTTGATAGATATCACCGATAAATAAAAGTCAGGAAGTGATAAATTTCCATTTTTGTATAGATAAGGTGAGAATTCGCAACTTATCAGTATTTGGAAAGTGTGCACAGGTATTTTGGAAGAATAGGTAATTGTTTTCCTTTCACATAGATATAACAGGCTAACTTTTAATCTTGCTTATCAATACCTCTCAATAATTTATTGTATTGAGTTATAGGAAGATTAATTTTAAACTATTTTTTGTCCTTTTCTTCATTTTTTACCATATTATTTATGTATTCATTAGAAATGTCTCTCTCATTTGTCCTTTTATCATTCTTTAGAAGTTTATTATTTTGTGTTTTTTTTTCATGATTACCATGCTGAACGGTTATCCGTGCATAACTCATGTTTTTAAAAAAATTTAATAAGGAAAAGCTATTAAATGGAAGCTACTTACATTTACAACTAGTTTCTTCCTTCATACCGTGTCAAAAATCCACCAAGCATACAAAAAACCGTAATGCGAAATATACCGAAGAATAAATATTAAAGTGTAATATTAATCGTGAGAAATACGCGATGGACTCTTCAATAATCATTTCAAGCACGCACAAGTGCGGGATAGGATCCAATGTGCTGATTTTAAAACATAACTATTTTTGTCAAAATGCAGAAATTGGTAATTAATTAAACAAGGAATTTGATGAACTATATCACTTCACACATCTACAAGTATAGTAATTAGATTGGAAGATACAGTTAAAATTGCTTAACTTGAAACAGAGGGGAGAGAAATCTTTTTTCGGGTTAAAAGAATTGCTTGTTACAGGATATTGCAAAAAAGAAACATACATTCACCAAAATTAAGTTTATAAGAGTACATTTTATTTAGATAGAAATGTATACGTACATGTATTTTATAAAAATCAATGAAACAAAAACATTCACAAGAACTTAATGAAATTTATTATAAAATTTTCAAGTTTTTAAATACAAAACATTTAATGAATTTTTGGGAAATAATATAATTTTTTTTTGTTTTTTTTTTGCATTTTCTTTTTTAGCTTCAAATTGTCAACAAAGATTGTTTGATGTCATCCATTTTGCTGTTCATTTCAACATTTGTATATGCATCTAAATAACTGTGCATACTTTTCATGATGTTTCTCATTTCGGGTGACATGGGAACAGAAGCTGTATTATTCATTTCATTTTCATCGGAATCTGCATCAATGATATTTTTGAGCTTTGAACAAACTCCAAATTGACGGTCTGCCATAATTGAGGCTGCACACACATTATCAAATACTCCAATGAATTATTCCGATGATACAGTAGGCGAGTCCAATAAGACAGAAACTTTCTCAAACATCGGCTGATGTTTTCCATATTTTGCTCGTTCCCAGATGGGAAATCTTTTCGCATTAGCTATTTTCGTTTCGTGTTAAGAATAAAAAGGCATGAAAATACATAGTAGTTTGACAGGACCGTTGTACGAGTATTGTTTTGTGTTAACCGAAATTTCATTTTAAGCGATTGCGCCTTAAACGTATTTTACTGTACTTGAATATCCATTAACCCCTTGTTTGATTATCCCGAGTTATCCCGGGTTCGTATATATTGCACTTAATTATCATCCCGAGAAAACTCGGGCGAAGAAGAATTTGTTTTATCACGATTTTAATCGCCTTGGAGGAAATATTCAGCTTTGATTGGAAGTTTGCCAAGTTTTTTTGGTTTCGCGGTTCTTTTGTCCGAACTGGTCACGTGTTTTCACTATTGTATAGTTTACGTCAGCTCATGGATTATTATTGTATAAAGGAAAGTAGTTGGCTGAAAAAAAGTAAAATAATGGCGATGATGCAAGATAGCGAAAGCGATGATTTTTCAGATAGTGATTATGGAGAGGTGGACATTGAAAATAGTGGATGATGATGAATGCCCAGAGGAACCGAGCTCACCCAAAGAGGGTTTAGAGCTACAACCGATCCCTCGGGAAACAACCACCCTCACATCCAGATTTTATTGCAAAAAAAAAAAATCAAAGTTTACATTTTAAACAATTCCAACTTTTTTACAAATACAAAAGAAATAGTAAAAATATACAAAACAAATGCACCAAAAAGACAAAAAAAAAAGACAGAAAACAGAAAGCATAAATAATTACATTAAAAAAAATAGTTTCTTTGGAATCAAATTTCCAGTTGATGACACACCACTTCCTGTTGATATTTTCCCGCCATTTGGTTCTTCAGTTTTCAGAAAAAGGAAATGATTCATCAAAAGGAGGATTACTTTTTTTTTTCCAGATCTCCTTCCCCATTTTTTTTTTTTTAAAGAAACATAAGAGAAGATAGTAGCAGTTAAAAATAAATAAATAAAGAGAGAAAAGGAGGGGGGATAGATTATTGGAAATATCATTTTTTGCTACAAAAATTAATAAAATAAAATAAAAATAAAAAAAAACAGGAAATTAACCTGAAAGTATACTAATATTGTAAACTAAGAGTTAAACCAGGAAGCTGCAAAAAATTGTGAAATATAAATAGGGTTTAGAGATAAAAAGAGAAAAAAAAAGAGGGGGAGAAAAGAAAAAAAAAGACAGGAAACGTTTGTGGAAGAGGAGGGGGAAAAAACCGCTTGTGTGTGACTACAAAAGAGTACCGACCAAACCCCCTAAGGAATCTGATCCCGGACTGTAACCGGAGAGGACCCGGAGAGGTGGACATTGAAAACAGTGGAAGTGATTTTCTGTATGAAGCCTTATTAAAGACGCGATTGTAACAGTGTACTCTGTGTGCTCCCATAAAAGAGATTCCGGAGATAAGCCAGTAAGAAAAGAGACCACATACCAGTGTACAGAATGTCAGGTATCACTCTGCGTTGTTCCTTCTTTCAAAAACTATCATACAAAGACTGATATTTAACTCCTTTCCATTTGTCCGAGATAACTCGGGATAGTAAACTAATATTAAAACTAAATGTATTTGCACCTGTAAAAAATTAAAAATTCAACTTTAAACCTACATATTTTGTTTTGTTTCATTTCTGTATTTAATAATAAAATTAAAAAATGTGATGTTTTTTTGCAATTTTTTTCAAAAAATATTATAAGGGCAGCGATTGAAATGTGCCTCGCAATAAATATTACACAAGAAAAGTTAATTATGATTTTAAAAAAATTAGCTTTTTAATATGCAACCAGAGCATATTCAATGAAAGTAAAAATATAATTTCAAATCTGACGCATTATTATAATTTTCGAAATATTTTTCAGGAATTTTGAATATATAAGGCCAAGAAAATGTTAGCCCTCACACATTCAAACAATATATTTGTAATTTAACTATTCCGTTAACAAGGAAACACATAACAGATGAATTAAACTTATTATTGATGAAAATAAAACCACTCCCATAATTTAAATCGATTGCATAAAAAAATAAAAACATCACGGATTATAAAACAAACTTTTCTAACTGGATTATATTGTATTGTATTTTGTTATGTATACTTCCAGAAAAAAAAAAGAATCATCCGTCACAATCTATCGGAAAAGATTATCTTACACTCTATAACCCAAGTTGATTTTAAAATATCTTTTCTGATCTTGTCTTCAGTTTCCCCGATGTTAAAACACTGTACCCTTTTCTTTAAAGTATGCAATGCAGATACATCTGTAAAAAAAGTAGAACACACATTAATTAGCAAAAGATTCTAATTTCCACTTCGTTACATCGCCGAGGGCACGAGACTAAATTTTTTTTCTAATGAAAGTGTGAGCAACTATTTCAGCTTTGCTTCTACACAAATGAAATATAATTAGCTTCTATTTTCGCTTTGATGAACATCAATGCATTTCACACGTGAATGGGTACTCAATAGAGCATTCATGCTTTCTTGTTGATAATATTTGGGCAGACTCTGTGTAATATTCCCTTTAAACGACGGAAAGCTTTACGTAGATGGTGATTTATTTGGAAAGAAAATGTCTTCCATGTTCCTTATCATCGCAATTTTTTTTACACACAAACTAAATTCAGTTATATTAATGAATCTACGCTTAGTAGATTCAACTTTCATTTAGGATGTAAATTAAGTTATCAACGACAGCAAAATTGCTTTAACAGGGATTTGTTATCACATGTGCATGAAACTCTCTTTTAATTATTTAATAAGATTTTGAACAGTTCATTCTTCCAGAATGCAATGGATGAGCTATCCCATCCATCAGTATGCGAGAGTTAGAAGGAAAACTAGCCATAGCCAAAACAACACAATTTATTTACTATTCTCAACAACAACACAAATTCAGCAATGCCAGTTAAGAAATCCACCAATTGATAAATATGGGAGCAACAGCGAAGTAGGCAAGATAGTTGGAGAAATAATAAGTTAGATCACTTACACTTAGCACGTCCAGGCAATACACCTTATTATAATTGAATATAATTTCTAAAGTAATCCAATCCAAACCGGCCGAATCCAATTGGGCAACTAATTGTTCAAATCGTTAATCTTAATGTTAATCAAATAATCTACGAAGTGCTCTCGTCTAACTTTACTTTATCTTACGTTGATCTCCATGCTATCCTTTAGCTTATAACTCGAACCCGAAAGTTAATACTTAAACACATGACGTAGACCGCGTCTTCTTCTTCGGGAGGAAGTTTTTCAATTAAATAATATTTAAAGAAAGTTATTCCCCGAGAGGATTGTTAGGAAAACGGGGAGAGGCCCGTTATAAGAATATTGCTAATCGCAAAAATCAACATGAATTATAAGATTTTGAGATTTTTACAAGGTTGAGAAATAGCTTTAAGCTTGACGAGTATAATTTTAATAGGAAAGGACATATATATAACATTGTAAGCAATACTAACGTTATAAATTAATGCTAAAAATACTTCTTGCGAAGGGTTCATATACTAATAAATTTTTGAAAGAATTTGACGTGGTATTTTATTTACTGACGGATTTTAGCTAATAACTTAAAGTAGTACATATGAGTAAAATACTCTGCAGCAAACATTTTTTTTGTTTAAAGTATTAAGCTTACTTTTATAACGCTGCTAGAGATTTACATTTGCTGATTTCTAAAATAGATTAATATAAATACTAGCAAATGTATTGAAGTAAAAGTTTGATATTCATGAAAATCTAGAGTGATTATTTATAAAATAAATAAAATTAAGGAGAAGAAACTTGAAGATTTCAACTCTTTTAATTTGTCAACTAATTCATGTTTTAACTTATAAAAAAGATAAAAGAATGATGACAACTAACCACATAATGTTTTTCATGTAAAGTATTTTATTGTATACATTTCTGGTCTCACAAAATGCAACACCCTGAAGGAAGCATTTAAACCATATGAAATTTACATTATGTGTCGTCGGCGAGGAAATATGCAAATCATTAGTATTATGGCGCAGACGAACATCGCGGGCGACCGTACCGCCACCCTCAAGGGCTACGTAAGGGGAGAACAGATTGGTGATTTGAAGTACGACAATTGCATTTTTCCTCGCGTAATCTGTTTACCTATGCCTCGTGGAAGACATCAAGCGTCTTTTGACTAAGTTTATGAATTCGACCGAGGAAGAATAGTAAGCTAAAGGGATTGCAAATTATCCTTTAAAAAAATCGGTTAAGATGTTGGTCGAAACTAAGCAACTGTGATGAGGATCTGTCATTGCTGGATGCAGGAAGAAACGACGAACCGATCGCATTCACTTCATTACACCACCGTCTGTGATGACAGGCCGATTGTGCGCATGGCAATGATGGATCGCTTAGTCACATCAGGAAAATTAATACAACATATTCCGTCTTGACAAATCATTCGGTGTCCGCTTGTACCATTCGACGCTGTTTGCAGCAGAGTGGAATGTCCGCGTGGTGTTCATTGAATTGTTTACCCTTGAAAGGAAACAACAGGCGTTTGCGCCACCAATGGTGCGATGAATGGCGGACATGGACAACGGAATGGAACGACATTGTGTTTACTGGTGAATCTAGCTTCCCCCTGCAACATCACGATGGTCGGATTCGAGTTTGGAGACATCGGGGTGAGAGGCTCCTGAACTGTTGCGTTATGCATCGCCCCACTTTCCCTTGCACCCGGTATCATTATTTAGGGTGGTATTGGATTTTACTGCCACATCTCTCTAATACGCATTGCCGGTACACTGAACAGCCAATGCTACATCTATGAGGTGTTGCAGTCCATGGTCCTCCCATACATTCAGTACTTTCCATCGGCCATGTTCCAACAGGATAATGAGTAAACACGTGGCACGCAATGTTCAAGAGTTCTTCTTTACCTATCAAATTGAATTGCGTCCTTGACCTACTTGTTCTCCCAGTCCATCGCCAATCGAAAACGTGTAGTCCATGCCTGCACAACGACTGGCCCCAGATATACCACCCACTGTTACACCAGATCAACTTTGGTAATATTTGGAAGTCGCATGGACTGCTGTACCTAAAGGATACATTCAAAGCCTCTTTGATTCTATGCCGAGGAGCGTGGCAATGGTTATAAGCAACAATGGCGGCTACACGATTTGGTCTTCATGCACACGTCACAAGAAGCTGTAATTTTAAACGTTTTATCTTTGTACAACATTTTATCTGCCAAATAAATTTCTCAGTGGAATATCTGTTCCGTTTTGGTGTTGCATTTTATGTGGCCAGCAGTGTGTAAAAAGAGGTTTTGTATCTTTAAGAAATCAATATACAAAAATATAGTATGATATTCTGGAAGATATTTTTATACATACATATGTTTTAATATGTAATGAGAAATCATATACATCAGTTAATAATAATTATATATCTAGAAAAGATTAATCACATTTAAAAGGAAAGTAGACCATTTTTCACGTAAATGAAATTATTTTGTGAATATGTGCCCATAGTTAAAGTTAAGAATACTTAATTTGTACGATTTAATCGGGATTAATAGAAAAAAATGTTGTTGACACTCATTGTTTTCTTTATAAGAGTGTTGTTTCTTTCTGTTATTGTTTTCTTTTTCTGTGTTATTCGAAAAGAATAACACGGAAATCGTCTTAGTTCCTAGAATTAAAATAAAATATTTGATATTTCTGTATTTTCTTAAAACTTTTTCTGCTGAATCATCAAACATTAAATTAGTATAACGGAGCTATTAAGAGGGAAGGGATAAAACGCAAATTATTGTATCCAAAGAAATGCCCCTACTATTTAAAACCTATGTCTT
The DNA here is from genome assembly GCA_019973975.1 of Trichonephila clavata. Lineage (NCBI taxonomy): Eukaryota > Metazoa > Arthropoda > Arachnida > Araneae > Nephilidae > Trichonephila > Trichonephila clavata. Next base: position 41,773 of record BMAO01017039.1, on the reverse strand, counting down.
GGGTCAACGATTGTTCAAAACTTTGCCGACTAATGGATACACGAGCCAAGTGAGTTTGATAAATAAGTAGAAATGTAATAAAAGTATAGAACATTATATATATTGAAAAATAATTGTCGATTTAAGATGGATTTCATAACACTATATTTATTCATTTTTAATTTACTATTTTATGTTAACAAACTGTATTTTTATACTTGTAAATCTGGAAACAATTTCTTTGTAACTATTTCGTTTTGCCGGGTTGGCAACAGTCCGATTGTTGACTTCTTAATAAAATTGTTCTATGAGTTTAAGCAATTTACTCAACGATAAAGGAAAAAACATCCATTTCATATATAAATTCACACATATGTAGTGAACGTTTGTAGATGTATGAGAATAAATGTGTGTAAGTCCGAAAAAATGTTACATTTCATAATTCCAGTTCCATGTCTTAAATGTTGGAAAATCTTCTGTATTAGAATGCTTTATTGAAGTAAATTCTTGATATAGGATGACTTGTTAATAGTCTCACCAGAAAAAAATTTTATAAGCTGAAACTTCCTTTATAATAGGAATTTTTTTTACTGTGACTCTAGAAAGGCCAAAAAAGACATGAGAGCTATTCTTGCCAACTGGTAAGGCAGTTGGGGCAGAGGTACATAAAGATATTTCTAGTGTAATTTTTATCCTACTACAGCTTGACGAATAATTATTGTAAACTTTCAATTTTTATGCTTATATTTTGACTAATCATTAATTTTTATTTTTTAATTCATGCGACATTAATATTCTCTGTCATTTTATACAACATGGGGTTTTAGCCGAGATTTAAACAAATTTTTACACAAAAAAAAAACGAGAAATATACCAACATGACAAGTATTTGCTTGTTTTTATTTCGCTGCCGACTTGAACAAAAAATTTAATGAACTTTTACGAATTGACTTCGTCCTAAAACTGTACCTGGATTATTTTGGGATGGATCTATACAGTTCCTTCTACTAGCCTCTTGGGAATTCCTTTTGGGCCATCATTTTTTCAGCCAACTCTCTCCGAAGAGAGGAAGCGTGATTATGCAAATTAAGTTTAACATATACATTCTGTATTCGTGAGTTTGGGAGTTAGTGAAGTGAGAATAGATTGGATGTGAATTGAATAGATGAGAAGGGAAGTAAATAGGCAGTGAAACGTATATGTAAACAGTGTACGAATCGAGAAGTTGGAATATTAAGGAAGTGATTAGTTCAACTATTGGAGAAGTGTTTAAGTCCACGCAAAGAGATTAAAATATTGAAAATTGCAGGTACTGTGAACTTTAATCAAGTTAGAGAGTTAATTTATTAGAGCGGTAATTAAAATAACAAGCTCTGAATAAAGTTATCTTAAGGTTGAATCTGCAGGATTGGTTATATTCTCCTCACGCCATCTCGTCTCACCCTCATGCTCTGACTGATCAAAGTTATCTTCTTAAGAATGTTGTGTCTGAGTTTAAATAGTAATAAATAAAATAATTGAAGTTCATCATTTCGTCTGATCATTTAGTTCCTCCTACACCTCTAGCCGGGTTACAGGGAAGAAGGGATTTAAATTCTTTCGTAAATAAATTTCAAATTTCTCTATCGGTGTTTTTTTTTTTCCTTTTTTTTTTTTTTTTTTTAGTTTTGTAAAGACGTCATAGACCGCCTGTATTGAAATATTACTGTGAATTTAGAGAAGAGAAGGATACCTATTGAAACAAAGAATGCTTCCACATTCTTTTAAAAATGCATAGAAACTCGAGAAAAGAGGATTTATTCCCTATCGTTGAAGAATTAAGAATTAAGTGGTAATACAGGGAGCATGACACCTTAATTGAAAATTTTAAAAATTACATGAACCGAGGCTTGTAAAACTGATTTAGAATTTGTGAAATTTATAATCAATCGTATGTACAATGTTAACAATTACAGTTCTGAAGCAACTTAGGCTGCTGCAACTCGAAAAAGGATGAACTCCGAGCAGATAAAAATTACCCGTTAAGTTTGAATCCGATAATTGATAGAGGAGAGAAACAATTCGAAATCAGTGTCGAAAATTTAATTAAAACATTTTCTCTTCCTGTTCCGACGAATGCAGAAAATTATAATCTATTTTTTGAAAGTTTTAATTAATTTGGAAGATCCAAATCAATTTTAAAATGAAGTTCACCTAAACAAAATTTCAAGCGAAGTTCAGTAGCATGTATCCAGCTTTAATTATCAAATATGTCCCTTATATAATCGCTAAATTTCATGAATCGCAAGAAGCAAGTTATAATTAAAAAAATTTCAAAAATTTACTACGGGTACTTTATCTAACATTATCGATAAAAGAGCTGAATTAAATTTCCTCTGGATATTAGAAAAAGGACGATAAGATAAAATTCACATTATATTTAAAAATATTATTCGGTTTTATTTGTTCTCGTTATTTAAGTAAAAAAAATTCTGGCACGCTTTTTAATATGTGCTAGAAGTTTATAAAAAGTACATTAATTTCCTTTTGTATAACGCTAACAAAAGCGATAACTTCCATATACCGAAATAATTTTCATTAACTAGTCAGAGATACCAACTTTTAAAAATAAGTATACATGACGGTAAAATAAAGAGCGAAACAATAAAGAAAACATTAAATACGATTTTTCAAAAATGTTTTTAAATGCACTGAGGTCCAAAAGTTAAGGAACAACCGGTTTTTTGGGCAATATTTGCAAATGAATAAATGTAGAAACACCAAATTTGGATCACATGTGCACAAAACAGTTATATATTGACTGCAAAATAGAAGTTTACATCACAAAAATTCAAAAATTATTTACAACAAAAAAAGGCAATATCACTAGATTCCATTCTTGGAAAAAAAATAATCACAGTTTTATATGGTAAAATGTCATAGAAACATAACAAAAATGGGTTTTAATAAGGGATATGCCCACCCCTAGCTTAAATGCATTGGTGGCATTGAATTTCCATCCTGTCAATTAAGTTGTCGGTAAACCGAAATGAGAAGCGAAGACCAGACACGGAGTAAGCTTTGTTCCAGCTCTCCTAAAGACCTTGGAGGAGGACTTAAGGAAGCAACCTGTCTACCAAGATAGTCCTAAAGATGTTCTATCGGATTTAAGTGTGGAGATTGAGCTGGCCATTCCATTCGCTCCAAACCAAGACCCTCAAGATATTCTTCTACAATTACAACTTGGTGAGGTCGTGTATTATCATCCATCAGAATGAAGTCTTTTCCAATTGCGTCGGAATACGGGTGGACATATGGATCAAGAATCTCATCCCGATATCTCACACCAGTCAGAGTTCCTCTGTGGAACACATGCAGGTCAGTGTGTCCACTGAGTGAGATCCCTGCCCGAACCATTATTCCACCACTTCGGTAACAGTGTCTTGGAACAGTGTTGAATTGTTGATATCTGATGCTTCGTTCCCTCCAGATGAGCAGAAGTCCTGAATCGCTCTCGAGTGTGAATCTGGACTCGTCTGTAAAGAGTACAGATGCCCATCGCTGTCTGGTCCAGAAAACATGTTCTTTTGCCCAAGATAAGCAGGCCTTTCTCTGTCGTGTGTTGAGGGGTACACACACAGCTGTTCGCCTTCTATAGAGACCTGGTGACCGTGGCTAGCCAAGTGGTCTAGGCATCGGATCATGACTAGCGTGTCATGAGTTCGATCCAAGTACCACTGAAGACCCGCCGTCTAGAGGAGCGATGCACGTTTAAATCTGCCAAGAGCTCAAACTTCCTCCCGTTGGTATGGTGTGGTAGTTAGGAGAGGGGGGTGCCAGCTCAGGTGTCGTCCGCGTCACTTGACCATGGTTCAAAATTACGCGGACCGTCGCCAAAAGCCCTCGTGTAGCTGAACAGTGCGACGTTAATACTCACTCACTCACTCCATAGAGACCTGAATTGTGAAGGTACCTTTACACCGTACTAGCGGCTCTATTCTTCTCCTTGATGCTACAAAGTGGTCTACAACGCTGCGGCACAGAAATATTTCTTCTCCTTCGGGCCGAAAGAGCGATAAAATGGTCTTTTGCAGGTGTTGTAGCTTGTGATTGGCCTGGAACATGACTTCTGGGCACAGATTCTTCGGTTTCCTTTTGATTCCAGAGACGGTGGACCCCACTACGAGACACATCAAGACGCCTAGAAGCATCAGCCTGTGACAACCAAATTTCCATCCATCCGACCGACCTCCACCTTAACGAATCGAGTAAATGGCTTCTCTAAGACATTGCGAGACCCCCACTACCTATTGTCAACAAATCTTCTAACAAAAGTTGTAAATGAACAAAAGTTACACGCGTAATTACGAAAGCCTGATATATGCATATTTTTCTCTCACTCATATATATCTATTCTTTCCTATTAAAAAAGTTGTAGCTATTGCTTTTGCGTAAATTTGTGCAAAGTTCGTTTTTATCATTTATATAAACTATAAATTTTATTGTTACTGTCTTTTTTTTTTTTTTTTTTTTTTTTTTTTTTTTTTTTTTTTACGGTGAGCTTCGAAAAATATGTTGTTCCTTAACTTTTGGAGGTCAGTGTATTTATCTAACAGCAAGCAGTTTAAAACAGCCATATTTTCAGCAAATTTTTATGAATTAGATTCAGTTAAGAAATCCAATTTAAAATAGATATCATTTAATTTAATTATCATTAGAGATAATTTAGTTATATTGTTAGTTTTTAATTATGAAGTATCAATTTCTAGTATCAATTTGAAATTAGGTTTATTTTAGTTACTTTCAGCCTAAATATTTTTTTTTTCCAAAATGCATTTTGGATCACAATACAAATGAATATCGGTCATAATTCATACAATTTAAAATCTCAATAAAAAGTCTCATATCAGTTGATTATTAAATTCCCAGAAATAAAACTTAGATTTTAAATTTAAAAAACAGGTAAAGCATGAGTCTGAGAAATAGAAATCAAAATATTAAAATTCAGAAGTTTAAATGTATTTTATATTTCAATTAAAAATGTAACTTCAGTTTTATATTTTTTTTTAAAAAAAATAAGTACTGAGACCAAAAGAAAACAATTGCGTATAATATGCAAAAAATTTTAATAAAGTCAAATAAGAGTAAAGCAATAAAATAAACTCAATTACATTTTTTTTTTCTAATGCTTTTCCCAAGTTTAGCTATATTGGTTGACTTTTTTATGATATTTAATTCACTTCTCTTTCTCGTCGAAACAAAAAAAAAATGTATCGACTGAAAGTGCTCCTTTTTTTCGTATAAACAAGGATTTTTCACGAAAGAAAAATTAATTTATTCGTTACTAACTTTCGCTATGTTTTCAGGAACACCAAAACCTCTTTATATGCTTTATTATATTAAGTCAATAAATGGGGAGAGGGTACATTTTCATCGAAGCGAAGTTTTTATTAATAACGATCGGGCCATCATTTTTTAAACGAAGTAGCTCTTTATTTTTGGAAAACAAAAAGCTTAAGAAACGGAAATTAGCCCGTGATTTATTTCCTGACGTTACGCTTCTGAAGAAACAGCTTCATGGAGTTCGTGAGAGAGGAAGGTTTAGTTTAGTTGTGATAAAAAAAAATTCATCAAACACCATAATTAATGATTAATTTTTTTTTATTTTGGTTTTAGAAAAAAAGAAAGTAACGACTATCACTGAAATAACCACACAAAGCTAAAAGTTTTGATTACTTTTTAACTTTTAATGGATGAAATTTTAAAGCATCACTTGAGTTTCATTTGAAGTTTATCTAAAAAAAAGTTTATCTTAATTTTGACTGAAATGTCAATGAGTAAACAAGACCAATTATTTTTCGTTAATATATAGCTCCATAAGTGTTTTAATTAACTTTTAAATATTAAGTAAAATGGGTAAATATTCACAAAGAATAAGCAAATGTTTTTAATTACTGTTTTTATATGCATGTACATTCAGAACACACTACAATAAAATACTTATTTTGTTGCAAAGTGTATTATTATTAAATACAATAGAAAAAAGTATAAAACTTAGGAATACTACGTAATTAAATCAAGAAATCGTATTTAATATCCTAGTATATATATGCAGGGTAATTCTACGTTCATAAGACAAACTTGTAGGGGTGATTGATTGCACTGAAACTTGCATTGTGTGTGTGTGTGTGTGTGTGTGTGTGCGTGTGTGTGTGTGTGTGGTGTGTGTGTGTGTGTGTGTGTGTGTGTGTGTGTGTGTGTGGTGTGTGTGTGTGTGTGTGTGTGTGTTGTGTGTGTGTGTGTGTGTGTGTGTGTGTGTAGAAATGTAGGCTCTTAAGTGAAATGTTATGGCAGGAACGCATTAAGAAAAAAAATGAACTGAAGAAAAAATGATTTTATTTACAAAATCAACGCAACATGCTTCTTCGCACCAATAATATATTTACAATAGATGTTCAAAATTACGACCACCAACAGAAATACATATTTAGAAGAGTCGCAGAGTAATTTGGTAAATACGTTTAAAAATATCGGGCTTTTCGCACACGCTTGCAGCCCCAATCGAAGTTCACGAATGAGTCAAAAGGAATCTCGTATATGATGTCCTTGAGAAGTCTCCATAAAAATAAATATACTCTGAATACATCTGGAAAACGGGATGGCCTTTGGACTGGTCCACCACACCCTATCATCGCCAAGCGAAATTCGCATCTACGTAATTCCAGACCACCTTGTCGGAATGGTCTGTCCCCACCTTGCTATAACCACTTGCCATCACGAACAAAGGCCGGAACATCTTGAAGCAATTCCGGTAAAACCTTTCGCCGAAAGTACGATAACGTGAGCCATTGCGACGTGAAGTTAAGAGGTATGGGCCTCTGAGGTACTTGTTAAAAATACCTACCCTTTTACGTTCACACAGAAGTACATTGTTGAAAAGAATGTGTTTTTGTGTTAATTTCGTAGATAAACACATCCAAGTCCCTTCTAATTTTTATTTTGTTTTGCCTTACTACGTAACTTTGGTCTCTACGTTCATCAACAAAAAATTCCGCTTGAAATATAATCAATCGTCCCTCCAAGTTTGTTCCCCATGATAGTAGAATCACCCTGTATACACGTATGCATGCATATATATATATATATATATACATACATACAAATTTTTACATACATATTTGGCTAATTTATATTTACACTTTTACGAATATAATAATATTGTTAATAGTGATTAATACATTTTTATATAGATGAACTAATTATTTTTGGTGAAAATAATAATGTTAGCGCCCATATTACTATTTATCCGAATTATTTAAACTTAATTAAAATTAATAGTAATCCAGTTAAAACTAATTACTTGGATGTATCACTGTATATTAATGACTATAAATTACATTGCAATATTTATGAAAAAAAGAGAAGATTTTAATTTTAACATTCTTAAAGGGCCTTAAGGGGTCTGAGGGGTGTTAACAATTTTTTTTTTCGAATTTTCGAAAAAAATATATCTTGTTCTTCATTTTTTTCTGAACACTTTTATACTAACCACGTGACAATACTCTAAAAACTTCGAAAGTTATTCAAAAAATTGCAAACAGCAATTTAGTCATAACAACTTTTAAATGGACAGATGCCACGCCCATTTATTTTTAAATTTATGCATACCTTTAATTTTTCTGTTTTTAATAAGCCTCATGAAATATTTTAAGCGCTTGAGTTGATCAGAAGGAAGCCTGCAACTCAACACATTCATTATGCCGTGTTTTGATTCTGTTGTGTTTACTTTAGTACACGTTTTTTTTAAACGCTTATCTAAATCGAAGATATGTGTTGTTTTATTCTGAAAAAATCGTTGGGCAATCGCCCCAACAAAAGATTTAGAGGAAATAAATATTTAAAGGTAAGTGACTCACATGTTACAGATATGAAAGATACGAGGAAGTGTGCAGAATTGAAAAGTACAAGTAAGTGTGCCGAAATGAAAAATGCTTCTAGTAAAAAACTTTCAGGAATTCAGACTTCATTAAAGTCAAATCTTGTTAAGGTAAGTGAAAACTTCAAAGAATATCGTATTTTTGATTTTATTTCAACCTTTAGCTCTATTTTGTCAGTATCATGCTGTTTAAAATGTCATAAACCATTAACAATTAATGAAAAATCCACTCGTGGTTTATGTTCGAATTTTGAAATACATTGTAAAAACCGTGGGAGTATTTGTACTTTTTCAAGCTGTGAAAACATTGGGAATAAAAATAATGCTCCAGAAATTAACAGAAGATCTATTTTAGCAATGAGATGCATAGGTCAAGGTTTAGAGTCATTAAAAACCTTTTGTTCTGTAATGAGTCTTCCTAATCCTGTTGAACAAAAATCATTTGATGTTATTAATAATAAACTTTCACTTGTTATGAAGGAAGTCGCCGAAGAAAGCATGAACAGGGCAGCTGTCGAAGAAAATTCTTCGTTACCTGATAACATTTTAACGGTAAGTGGTGATGGGACCTGGAAGACGAGAGGACATTCATCGTTGATTGGAGTATGTACTCTAATGGGGCCGAAACAGGTAAGGTTTTGGATAGGGAAGTGTTGTCCTCATTTTGCAAATGAAGCGACAGTTATAAAGGGGTAAAGTTTGGTATCAAGTACAATAAATGGAAAAGAGCGCATAAGATTTCACGTAGAAAAAATTATTCTGGCTCTGCTGGTAAGATGGAGGTTGACGGGATGTTGAGGATTTTTAATCGATCAGAAAAGCTTCACAACCTGAAATATTCGAACTACATAGGAGATGGCGACACAAAAACATTTAATGCCCTTTCTGAAAACAATCCATACGGCGATGACCATCTTATTCAGAAAATAGAATGTGTAGGCCATGTGCAAAAGAGAATGGGTACAAGACTTAGGAAGCTTAAATTAATATATGGTAAGAAGAAATTATCTGATGGTAAAACTATAGGCGGTAAAGGTAGGTTAACTGATAGTTTAATTGATAAGCTTGCGCATTACTATGGTAATGCTATTCGATGCAATTCTACTAGTGTAAAGGAAATGCGGAAAGCCATTTGGGCTGTTTGGGGTCATTCTTGCAGCACCGATGATGAACCGATGCACTGATTTTGTCCTACAAATCCAAATACATAGTGTAAGTATAATGCCGCAATTAATAATAATTTATAAAATTATAAACACAAACCCTCAGTTGCGAAAGCTGTTCGAGATGTAATTAAGCCTGTATTTGCAGACTTATCTCATCTGGCACTCCTGAAGAAATGCTTAGGAGGTAAGACACAGAATCCTAATGAAAGTTTAAATTCATTAATCTGGAAGTTTTGTTCGAAGACGATTGATTCTAGCCTTCAGATTGCAGAGATTGCTGCAAATCTAGCAACCAGCATTTTTAATGATGGAAATCAAATACTTATTACTATTTTAGAGAAATTTGGCTTAAAAATTAACAAAAATGTTTGTGTGTCCCTGGCTGAACGTGACAATCGTCGAATCTTTACGTCAAGAAAGAGGAGCTCAACGTCATCGTTTGAAGCTTGCAGAGATAAAAAAAATTAAAAAGAGTACAGAAATTGAGCTGTTTGAGCAACAGGAAGGCATATCCTATGATCCTGGAGCATTTTAGCATGTAAGTTTTAAAATTTATTTTCTCAAATTCAATTTAAAACTTTAAAGCCTTTTTTCTCAGTTTGTGTTTTTTTCACTTACGCGCATTGCGTTTCAAAAACTATCATACTTTGATGCATAAAACTTTACAGAATTATAAACTCTATCATAATCTTTAAATCCTAACTATTTATAGTATTACATATTTGTAATTTTTTGAAAAATTTCAACAAAATTAAATTTTTTGAAAAAAATTTTTAAAATTTACTTTTTTTATTTTTTAAAAATATTATTTTTTATTCTTTTTATATCTAATCGCTACCATCTAATAAAGATATATTTGACTTTATAAATCAACTTATTGCTAGTAATTAGAATTATTATTTCAGAAAATATCATGCGCGTCGTAAAACTTACTATTTGTTTCTTACAAAAAATTTTCTTATATTTATGTGCTTATTATTTTTAAAATTATGATTATATTTTAGACATTTTATACTTTTTTGCAACTTTATTCCTTTATAAAAAATGTGTAAAAGAATCAAATTATTTCATTTTAACCTCAAAGAATTATTTCTAGTCGAAAATTGTTCATATTTTGTTCTCTCGAAACATTTTTAACACCCCTGAGACCCCTTAATGAAATTCGAATTTATCTATATCTATATGTAGAAATATTATTTTCGATTATATTTACCGTAATAACGTGTTAGTTAGTGGTAAATTTAATATATATTTAAATTTTAATTTTATTAAACATTGTATGGAACATGGATACCCTGCTAACTTTATAAAATGTTACCTAACAGTTAAATATAAAAAATATGTTATTAGTTGTACAGTTAATCGACAGATTGCGCCTCAAGCTAAGTAAATTAACAATATCATACTTTATTTAAAATTAATTGTATATCTCTGGTGGTGCTTTTATGATCAAAAATTTTAAAACAAAGTTTAGAGTTTTTAAATGTGTATATATATAGTCTTAATGTTATTTTATCAAAACTTATTAATTTTATGCATTACTGTTATTGACCGTTCTATTTCCCTGGAAAATGTTTTTTGCTGTACGTGGTAAGTCTTTATCTAATTGTTTTAGCTTTGATTTTTAAATAATTTAGAAATTATTATAGGCTATTATACTATCACTTTACATAATAGATTATGGTTTTATTGATAATAATAGTTAAACTTCTCTAGAAATTTCTTGCTTTCCCTATGGCCCAGAGTATCTACAAATTCAGGTGAATGTTGGCGGGCCAAAAAACTTGTTTAAACCTGCAATCCTGGTTCCTAAGGCCAGGAGTTTGCTCTAGTACTACTACTGTGGCTAAGACTTTATTCTGTCATGACTATAGTAGTTTTATCTTAGGTTTATAACTATTTTTGTATATTTTTGTAATATATATATATATATATATATATATATATATATTGTGCTGGTTTGACTAGTTATGCTTAAGATTTTTACTATTTATATGTATTATTATAGATTATACACTCACACACACACACACACACACATATAATAAACAGGGTGATTCGCTAGCAGACCGACAAACTGGTAGGTTGTATAGGGGGTACATAGAAGACTCTGAATCACATAAGAATGCAGGCTCGTAAATGCCGCAGTTACAAACTATGGTACAAAGAAGCAGAAAACAGGAACACATTAATTGGTCTGAAAACATTTCATTGAAATGTTGTACAACAACAGGTGCTCTAAATTACGGTCAGAAGTCATCTAATAGGTCTGACAGCGACGTTGAATGGAATTCCTTACGCTCCGGAAGATTCCTGGCATTTCACATATTACCACGGCAGCTACAGATATCCGAGCGTTTCCTTCAACTGATGGAACAAACATTTTGTACACCAAACTCTTTTTGTCAGTGCTTCTCAAACTTTCAATATTTGCAACCCAATATTCAATCATAATTTTCTTCGTGCCCACTTCCTTACAATAACAATTCAATAATACCATACTTTAACGCTAAAGCTTCAATACGACTTTAACTTCTTAAGTGCCAACGGCGTATATAAACATCTAGCTCCCACAAAGCGTTAATAGCCCCAGACGACGTATCTATACGTATTTCCGAAGTACGATCTTTTCTGTGCACTGCTATCCATAAAATTATTCCGAAGGCTTTTGAATGCAATAAAAGGACCTTGACAGTCTGTGTGTTTGTGAAGGATTTCAGAGGATTTGCTGATTTATTACTTTTCTTCTCCCCCCCCCCAATACATCACATACGCTTGCCTACGTGGAAAATGGGGGCATCAGGGAGCAAATCACGTAACTTGTTATCGGCAGTTAAGAGATTAATAAGAAACCGTATAAATTTTCAAGATAAGTGTTAATTTTTGTATATAATTTTATGCATGACAAGTCCATGGGGGGTTACTGGTAATTATTAAACTTGTTCTTATAGTATGATTGGATTAATTATGAAATACACTTTGCAGTACGGATATATTTATAAGTTTATTATATCAGTGTGAATGTGTATTTCCTTTTCATGTATTTTCATTCATGTATATTTTTACATTCAATAAATTAGTATTTTTTAAAAAATAATCTTTCGTTTTCGACTCTTCAATATGCTCGCCCCCTCCCTCGTAGAGTTATCACGTCCCTTTAGGAGACCGCTCCCCACAGTTTGAGAAAGGCTGCTTTATGTAAACCTAGAAGTTAACGCACTTTCAAACACACCTGTTGTAATACAACCTCTCAAAAAAAGATTTTCTGTCTTATTAATGCATTAATATTTCTGGGTTCTTTTTCTGCTTCTTTGCATCATAGCTCGCAACTACAATATTTGTATCATCTTGCATTTCTATGTGATTCCGAGTCGTATCTGCGCTCCCTACACACCCTTGTTGGTCTGGTAATAAAACACCTGTGCAATTTTTTTTTTTTACATATATATAACTACCTTTACAAACATAAAACTCACTAGTTTCAATTACTAATTCCCATTTGGCTTAGCTGTATTTAAAAGTCAAAAATAAATATAAATCCTCTTATGTAAATCTTATTATTTCTTTGATATTTTTTTAGGTTATATAATGAAGGCATTTATAAAATCTCTGACATGATGATTATTATTTGAAACATTACCCTAAAAATGACTAAAATATGAAGTTTCTTTTTTTTACCTGTTTTAACCCGGCATCATTCGCGTGAAAAAAACGACCTAAAGTTCTGGCGCAGGGTGTGTCATACCCAAGTGTGTTTACATTGTGTTTTTACCGTAAAATGTGTATACAAAGGTTAAAAAGGAAAAAAAGTAGGAAGTATAACATGTTTATTACATTTTTCACACGTAAATTTAGTTTTTCTGTTTTTTTTTTTTATAAGGGCATTCCAGTGCATTGTTTATACACTCCTTTAATCGCGTCGTGAGTGAGTGCGATGTTTTCACTGGATCTTAATTTTTTTTAAATCTGTATCTTTTTCAAACTAAACATATAGGAGTAAACTTCTTTATTCTTTAAATTTATAAATTTTGGAATTTCTTTTTATCTTCTCTTATTTTGTTCCAGCAATAGTTCTTTTTTTTTTCCAAAAGTTCATCTGAAAGTGAATAAGATGTGTACCAATTATCTCCTTTAAAATAACAATTCTTCTCAAATGTTTTTGTGTCTCTACATATAAAACATTTATTTTCAACAGTGTCTCCCTTTTCTATATCTGGATCGATTTTAGTGGAGGAATCATACTTGCTGTTATACTCTTCATTTGCTTTTTCCTCATCATAACCACGAAGAGAATTTCTTCATCCGAAAATACTGTTGTACTATGTCTATTAAATACTGTATTTATTAAATTACTTAAATATCACATTTCTTCATCATAACCACAATAATGCGCCATAGAATAAGGAAGATTTTAAAACGTACTCACGTGTTAAATAATGTAATTCAACTTCACTCGCAAGGTTTGACACACCCGAGGGAGTGGTATCCAGAGATCTATTTTAAAAATTCGCTGACAGACTTGTTCCCCTTGAAGGTTATGATCTTAAAGTCAGCTAGATCAGGAATCAACCATTTTCCAAAAAAGGTTTAGCAGGAGCGTTGAAAAAAGTTAGACGGTGGGTATGACACACCCTGCGCGAGTGGTGCCGGGTTAATTATGTGACTTTTTTATATATTTGATATAGCTCTCGAATGATCCAATATTTGATGTAGCTCTCGTTTAAATAATTTAGCGTTTAGTTTATATTTGTTTTAACAATACGGTAAAATGAATTCCGAAACTACAACACGTGACTTCTGTATATGCAGACGCTATCATCGGAGAGGCAAAACATTTTTGATTTATTTTCTTATGTGATTATTTCTAAAGTTTTCGATAAATTAACTTGAAGTGAATCAATCCACTTGTGTTTTTATTCATGAGAGAGATTTTATTAGGTTTTTGCGGTTTTTCAGAATATAAACTAATTTATCAGTGTAAACAAATTATTTTTTTCTCCTTTTCGTTCTTGTAATTCATGTTTAAAGCAGCTCCTAAGCACTTCAGTCATTTCTGGATATTTTAAAAATGTCTGCCTAGACAACTTTTTTTAATACGACGAAAACATTCTAATTTTGTTAGTAAGTAAAAAAGGCTGCAATGGTAATGGTGTAGTAATGAAACTGTTGTTCTTTGGAGAGATATATCATATGTTTCCTCAGAATTGCAAATTGGAAATATGGAATGATAAAATTTAGAGGACATCTGTTAAAAAATTGAAAATGTGTTGAAGGTTTTGTAGCTTTTCAGTATTTGATAATGGATATGCAGTTCTTAAAAGAACTTCTGAAAAACTTAATGCGTTATACTTGCAGAACTTCTTCGATAAATATTAAAATTGATGAAAAACTCAGATTTTCTGGGGGGAAAAACAATTTGCATTATGTTCTATTTTGCTGATCTGTATTAACATGCTAATGCAAATAAGCTTTAACGTAATTATTTGCAAAAATTACTCAAAACAAACTGTGTTACAATATCTAGCTACTGTTACACTTTGCGTTGCAATTTGTTAATTCAGTATTGAAATCAAGCATTAATATGTAGGAAAATTTTAAATCCGAAAAGGACTTTTTTAAATCAAACATTCAAAAATACTGTTTGCTACGTGTATGTGGCATTACTAAAGGATTTATCTAAGAAAAAGAGACTACAATTGCTTAAAAAAAGCATTAAGAAGTAGTCAATAAAACGTCTCACTTATTTATTTATAAAGGAGATTATATATCAGCTGATATAAATAATATTTCTTTAAATAAAATTAGACTAAATCCTAAAACAAATCTAAAATGTAAGTTTATAAGTTTGAAAAAAATATTAATGCATTTGGTACATTTCATATTCATTCATTTTGTTTATTCCTTTATGTATGACATAATTCAGTATAAGGATTTTAATTTTAAAATTATTAGCATGAATTGATTTAAAATATATGTAGGAATTAATTGAACTTCAAAAGTTAAAATTGCTTTTTCTCTCAGGTTTTTATTTTTCATAATGATACGTATTTCAAATTCTAAAACTTTTTTTATAATCAATATAAAGTTTTAAAACGGTTTCTGCTTGTTTTGTATAATATGGTTGATGGTTCTGTACATGAAACAAGGATTTTGTTAAACAGTTATATTTTTTTTAAAAAAAGATCCATAAATTTAGATACAGCTGGGTTTTTTTTAAATTGTTTTTTTTTATAGTTTTAGAAAGAAAAAAATGCATTACTTGTAAAACCAAACCTAAGCTCTTAATTGTGAGGAACAAGCCAACGAATATGAGAAAAAAAGTTTAAAAACTATTAAAATTCGTAAAAGAAGAAAAATTATATATATTGAAAAAATATAAATTCCATTAGTATATATAATAATTCAATTTAATTAAAAATACTTTAAGAACAACTGTCAACAACTTTTGAACTACACGAACAGGTAAATGTTAAAAAAAGAAATATATATTTGATCAATGAAAAATATTAATTAATATGATGTAATAATTAATAAAAAATGCCAAATATTTATAACTTTATATATTTTTAAAGTTTACACACACACAGAGACTTTATACCTTTGACTTTGAATATCTTATACGCCGACATGAGATTTTACGAGATTTTTGATACAACTTTTAGAGTGCGAAAATAAAGGTATATACGAGTTTTCAGCTTATTATCTCTCAATCCGAAGTCCCCGTCATTTTTGAACTTTATTACCGGACCACTTTGTTACACAAGCCGAGAAATTTAGGTCATTTACTTTCGAAAAAAATAACTGTCATAATGTTTTTTCCGTCTCAGACAGAGATATTCCTTAAACTCAAACTAATTTGAAAATAATGGACTTTCTTCAAAACGTTAACGAATGATATAAATTTTAATTTTAAGAAAATGCATCTTCCTTTTACAAACATAAGAAAACATATATTCAAAAATTTAAAATGAATTTTATATAAGAAATAAACTGAAAATTTTAATACAATTAAAATATAAAATACAAAGAGGTATAAGATTACAGTTACGCATTCAAAAAATGTTAAAAAAAGAAATGCGGATGAACAGTGATAAAATTCATAAAAAAAAGGGTATTTTTCAGTATTTACTATACAATTTTTAGTGCTCAAAAATTTAAATTTAAAAGCTTCAATCTGACACACAAAGTCATATATTATCACGCAATTTCTTTTTCTATTTGTAGAAATTTTACTTTTTTTCTGCATTTACCAAATATTTTCAAGACATAGAAATAAAAAAGGTTTTTCCATATATTTAGATTTAAAAAATTCGTCAAATTAACTAACATACAATAGACTTTTTAACTATTATCAAGAAACTCAAGCTAATTTAAATAAATGTAATAAAAAAGAAATAAATTAATTGCATGGATTCGTAGACTTCCGATTTAGTTTCAATTCTACATACACTGCTGGCCACCGTAAATGCAACACCAAGAAAGCCAAGAGATATCACAACAAAATTTATATTGTAGATAACATGTTGACCAAGTATCAAATGATTAAATTTATAGACTTCTGAGAAGTGTTGTTCCTCCTAGAATCAGTAGCCAGAGTAGCCGCCATTGTTGGATATCACCGCTGCCACACGCCTCGGCATTGATTCAAAGAGACTTTGGATGTGTTCTTGGGGTACACGTTGCCAAAGTTGATCTGGTGTGGCAGCTGGGGTTGTAATCTGGGTCAATCGTTGAGCAACCATGAACCACATGTTTACTATCGGCGAAAGATCCGGAGGGCGAGTGGGCCAGGGATGCAATTCAATCTGGTGATTGACGAAGAACCTTTGGACAATGCGTGCCACGTGTGGTCACGCATTATCCTGATGAAATATGGCTGCGGCCATGCCCTAAAGGTAAGGAAGGACAACCGGCTCGAACACCTCGGAGATGTAGCGCTGGCTGTTTAAAGTACCGGCAATGCGTACTAGAGGAGTGCGAGAGTGATATCCAAAATACCACCCCATACCATAATACCCGGTGCAGGACCAGTGTGGCGGTGCATAAGGCAGCTGTTCAGCATCCTCTCTCCACGGTGTCTCCAGACTCGAATTCGACCATCGTGGTGTTGCAGATAGATGCGGGACTCGTCAGTACCCACGTCCTTCTTTCATCAAACCATTGGCGGCGAAGATGTCTGTGGTTCTGCGTCAAGGGTAGACCAAGCAATAGACGTCTTGCGGACAGACCACTCTGCTGTAAACGGCGTCGAAAGGTACGCGCAGGCACTGAATGATGCGTTACAGACTCAATGTGCTGTGCTATGGTTCGTGATGTGACTAAGAGATCCGTCACTGCCATGCACATAATTTGCCTGTCCTCACGTGAAGTGGTGCACTGAGGAGGATGTGATCGACCACGTCGTTCCATCGTACCCTCCTGCATCCAACGGCCACATATCCTCATTACAGTAGTTTGGTTTCGTCCAACACGACTACCGATTTCCCTGAAAGTTAATCCACAATCTCGGTAGGCCACTATCTTTCGTCTGTCGAACTCGGATACTTGATCAAAAGCTGATCGCTGTTTTCTACGAGACATAGCTGATCGTTTTTTGAAAAAACCACAAGAAAAACACAATTGCCGAACTTGAAATCGTCGAAATCTCCAAGTCTTAAATAGCGCTTTGAGGTGGCATCACAGGCGTGCGTGATGTGTGGCTGCGCTAAAATTCTAATCATTTGCATATCTCACCTCCTCTAATGCATGTTGTAAATTTCATGTTATTTGCGTGCTTCCTTCAGGGTGCATTTAAGGTGGCCCAGTGTATATTTAAAATATTGCATATTAAATCTGAGCAACAAGAAATTCCCATACCGCTTAGATATAAATAAGAGGGAAATCCCCTACATTCCGTAAGAATATTCTACCAACTATTAAATTATATCTAGAAGGGGGGAAAGTAATTTATAGTAAAAAGAATTTAACGTGAGATAAGAAACAATTGAGAAAACTGTATATTATAGATAATTCCTTTCGCATTTTTTTTCATTCACTATCTAACAAAAAAAAGTGAATATAATTTTTATTCCCATTCCTTTAAAAGAGCACAATTTAAACGGGATAAAATACATCTGCGAAAAAAAAATCCAAGAAAAAAAACCGAATTATATTATATCCAATAAAAATTGCTTCATAGAGATAAATTCCCGAGATATCTACATTTTTATCTTTTTAAATGCGAGCTTTTTAATCTGTACAAAATTCTCACAAATGATTATTACATTTACATTACTGCTATTACATTCAATGCAGGCAATATGGTATTTGCTTAGCAATTTTTAATTAACTACTTACAAAGAAGTTACTTTTATGGAAACTTATTTATAATTTTAAGCAAATGGATTTTTTTAGATTTGGATCACAATCTTCTTCTGTTCCAGAAACGACAACGACGCAAGGAAACTACAATGTACGTAAATTTACGTACAGATGGACTATTCCGAATTTCGTGAATCTCTTTTCTTCTGGAAAGGTTGGCATTCCTACATGTACTCAGAGTTTGAATTTAGACGTGCAAACTAAAAGTAATACATTTACTTTGATTTTATACGCCAATGGTTTTAACGATAGAGTGAAAGATTACATATCCATTTGGATTAAAAAGTCTTCGTGTGAAGAGATGCTACTCCAATTCACGTGTGAAGTACTCAATTGGACAGTTGAACCAATTAGAAAAAAGTCGATTAAAGAAAGGCTGAGCATAGAATCTCACCTGGGTTGGATTACATTCTGCAGAAGAAGTTTTCTCATAGATTATGTAAACAACACCCTAAATAACGAAAGCTTAATTCTGGAGTGTACACTGGAGATATTTGAAGATAGAGCAATACTGAATGCAGAAATCGAAGATGACGATAATCAAGAGAACAAAACTTTATCAGAAATTGCCCAAAATATGAAACAATTACTTCAGGATAATAGTTTTTATGATATTACTTTTAAAGTAGATAGCGAATCCTACAAAGCCCATAAAAATATATTAAGTGCAAGATCTCGTGTTTTTAAATCCATGTTCGAATCCCCTTTAACGATGAATGTAGAAGAAATAGAAATATCAGACATCAGTGAGGAGACTCTAAAAGAAATGTTGAACTTTATCTACTCCGGTCAAGTGAGCCATCTACATGTGAATAATGCAATGGAACTTTATTACGCTGCAGATAAATATGAGCTGGACAGTTTAAAAAATATTTGTGCCAGGGTAATGGTAGGAAATGTGAGAACAGATAATGTAATAAAGATTCTTCTGCTCTCACATAGACATTCTAATCATGATTTGGAGCATGTATGTATTACATTTATTGCAAAAAATGCATCAAAAATTCAAGATAAAGCTGAGTGGGTGGAATTAATGAAGAAATATCCAGAATTGGCCAATAAAGTGTTTAAAAACCTATCTTACAAAGGATTTTCTACTGTATAAAATTATATTTTTAAGCACAGTATTTTTTTCGTAAAAAAATTAATAAATATGAAAACAGAATGCTAGTTAAAAATAAAATGAATATGTTTTAATTAATCAATGGTCTATAAACTACTGTAACGGTTGCAGGCAACTACAATTACTGCAGGTAATATGCGTGAAATTTTTTTGAATTATGGTATTAATTAATTTGTTTTTTACATATATCATTGGAATGTTACATGATTTTTTTATTTGTTATTATTTAATTTCAAAATTACTTCTTGCAATTTACTTATTAATTTAATTTTAGATATATTTTGCTTTAAAAAAATGCATAGCTCACAATATATTTACTTCGTTTAAAGAAATGCATTCATTTCATACTGTTTTGTATTATTTAAAAATATATATATTTATTTTGTATGGTCATTTTTTTATTTTCATGTTTGAAATTAGAATTTTGATAATTTTACAGTATTTTCAAAGCCTTGGATTGGTATAAATGATTTATGGCATTGAAAATTTTAAGTTATGTTATAAAAGTAAAATTACTTACATAGTACTTAAATCTGGTATGAAAATGAACAACCTTTTTGATAAATGTGTATAAAATGAAAGAGTCTGTGTGTGTGTGAGAAAAATATTGCAAATAAATATGTAAATAAATAAATATATGAAATGAAAATATAAATGTATTCATTTAGAACTGTATATATATAGAAAATATATAAATACATGAAAATATACATATAGAAAATACAATTTTTTAAAAAAAGTTTAAAAGGATGGCATATTTAAATCTTCATGAGAAATTTTTTCCCCTTTTATTATGAAAAATCTATTGCCTCATAACATACTGGTTATGTAAGGATATTTTAACACCATACATATATTCAAATGTATATAAATTAATCACAATTCTATAAAGAGACAAAAATTTGAAATTATAAGCATCCTCGACACACACACACACACACACATATATATATATATATATATATATATATATACGTATTTACTATGCATTAAAGCATGAAAAATAAAAATAAAAAATTTAAAGGACATAAAAATTGTTTGACTTGCAATTTTCCTTATTAATTTTATTTTTTAGAATTATTTTGAGATAATCACGATAACAAATAATAGTAGCAATCTTAATGATAGTGCCAGGTGTGTGAGTCCTTCCCCTAACTCAATACATTTCTACTGTTTTCATCTTCTGAGTGCTTCTATTTAAATCTTTAAGATCTATTTTAAAGAAATTTTGCATTTTAATTATTATTTGTTTCTGTATTTCAAAAATTTATTTTTGCTAATTCAATACAATACTAAAGTTTTAATATATAGCTGCTTTAATATTTTTTTCTCACTTTTAGTTGTATACATTTTTACACGCTTTTTGTCTTCAATTTATGTTCAAGTGGAAAGAAAAGTATAAGATATTAATAATCCAAAATTAAGTTATTTATTTCATGCTTAAGTATCTCGATGAGACATGAGTAAATTTAGGGTAGTAGCATCTCACGCATCTTGTGAAGAGTCAATTGTAAAACTTAATATTAATTTAACTTATCCTTATTATCTTAATATTAAATTAAATTCAAATCGTGTACACATTTTTCCGTGTATTGTAATTAAAAGTTCTGTTTGTAGGAATTACAGTCTCGCTTTATTTCCCACGCTAAAAAGATTAAACACTTTGCTTTAATTCATTTCCTGTTATTAGGAAAATAACTAGACAGAGTAGGTACGCATTTTTGAAGAGAAACGTGCCACCCAAGTATTTCCTTTGAAACACCTACATAGTTTATAAAATAACAAAAGTTTTCCTTCACTTGAACTCTTACAAGATTCATATAATATTTCCACATGTTTTTCCATATTTTTCATGTAACGAGGAATAATGCTGTTGCTATTGTTTCCGGATACTTGAGGTGGAGAGGTCTCTCAGTTCTCTCTCTTAATGTTAAAACTACTTAAGTAATTAATGATTCTATTTATACAAAGAATTTTCCCTTTCCATGACTACAACATCTTAAATAACTATGAAATCCTTATGTACATATATAATGTAATTAAAATTCTTTAAAAGTTGAAGTATAATTAACTCTTATTCATAACTGCACAAAAAAAATACTACATTTTGTAATATTTTGAAATAAGTTATTCATTTAAGTTATGTAAATAATTTTCACTAATGAGAACAAAAGCATGCAATGAAAACTACATATTCAAAACTTAACTTCAATAAAATTTGATGCACATATAATGTAAGGAATTGCACTTCTCAATTCGAAAGGTCTGCAATAAAATAAACTAAGCAGATACAAACATAAAAAGTGCTTAAAAACTATAAATATGCGTCTAATTTTACTATAATCTCGTAGCAAACATTTGAGAATACCTACTTAATGCATCTGGATATAATACCCATCCTTACGATGGAGTACATAAAAACGTTTTAAAATATTCGTAGCAATGTAAATTTTACAAATTTTATTTGAAATAAGAATGTGTAAGTTATTTCGAAAATTTATTGTGAGAAAATTTTGTTGTCAAAGATTTTTGACACCATTTACATTAATAAATTTCTAAAAGAAAGAAAAATTTTCAGGAGTATTTCGATGAAGCTATTTCAAATACGTCCTTGAGAATCTTTCAAAATGTCACATGCGTTTTCAACTTATCAATTACTTTTTAAAAATTCCGAGCACAATTCGTTTTTTGCATTGAAAGATAAAATAAAATTTATTGTAAAATAAAAAAATTCTAAAAAGTATCGTTACCCAATGAATTGAGCGGGGAAAAATTATCTCTCGAAATTTCTCAACAATTAATATATTTCCATTTATTCCTTACATAGCTGCAATTAACCAGGCTTTTGAAGTGCACAAAATTGAAACCCCGATCAAATGAAAAGGATGATTATATCGCAATCTTATAATCTATTAATCTAATTAGAATTTTAAAGAACTAGTATATTTAACACACTGCTATCACATTATGACTCATCACACACTCTCTCATGCTAGTTTCTTACCAAAACAACTGTCAAGCCTATGATTCGATTGTCAGCTGTTTAAGTCTCACTAATCAACTCTTGTGATATTTCAATGTAATTACTCTTTGTCTTAGCTACAACAGAACAATTAAAGGTCTGTTTTTGTAGCTTTTTATCTACTGTCTCCAAATAGATGTATTTAAAATTAATAATTTATCTTATGATTGTGTCAACCGAACAGAAACACCATTTAAGTTTAATTTCACCAAAAAATTGAAATTTACTGAGAGTAATAATTAAATTTCATTTCAATTTCTTTTGCGATTTTTATACATTCTGTCTTTTTTTACTGAAATTCATTATTCAAAAATAACTACGTCAAAAGTATTTAATTCATGAAATATACAAGAATTTCGGGTATTCCAGTAAATTTTCTTTTCCCTTTTGTTAATTTTTTAAAGATTATTTTAGATATAAAAAAATAAGCATATTTTAATAAATTTATACATATTTATAAGGAAGTGTAATTTTTTTTTTTTTTTTTTTTGCTAGTGCGTATACATATTTATAAGGAAGTGTACATTTTTTGCTAGCGCAAAAGAGATTTAAAATTAAATTGCTTATAAATTATCACAATAATATTCGGCATTTGCGGAAAATATTCAAATGAGTACGGGTGTTTTTGTACATGAAAATTTTTAATACGCCCGTGAATCATTTGAAATTGAATATTCTGTTCTATAATGGTTCAGACAGTGTATCTAGGAAGATTATATAATTTATCATTTTCTGTTCAATGGTATGGATTTAAAGTGGCACTTATCTGGAGGACAGAACCCATGACCTACGGATTCGTAAGCACGTAACATACCACAAGACAAAAGTGATCGCTTCTGTCCGGAGGCTGTTACTGGCTCATGTAGATGATACCACTGCATTACTCCTCTAGCAGTGAGTTGATGGACAGGCGAACGAACGAGATATTTTTATGGCGAGCGTGTGAGTTGTTGTGCTGTTACGTCAAGATAGTCCAACGACTTTGTTTGCGGCGTCAAATAAGTCTGACGACTTCTGATTACTCTTTTTTCGGGTAGATGGCACCACGACAGATCAGAAGATTGCGATCAGTCAAGGTCGCCAATGAAGTGGCGCTTATCCTGAGGAAAGAACCCGTGACCTACAGATTCGTAAGCATATAACATACCACTAGGTAAAAGTGATCACTTCAGTCAGGAGGTTGTTACTGGCTTATGTATATGATACCGCTTCAGATCCTATTTATGTATTTTCAATCACGCCTGTTTAAAATGTACATAGTAATATGATCTACACTCATGTCCATAAATTAAGGCTAATTCAGAATCACACGGAAATTGAACTATAAAATAAAAATTTCACCTGTAGAATTATCACACATATCGTGAAGAAGAATATGCAAATTACAGGAAACCACCATATGGCGCGGATAGTACGTCACAATGACGAGAGTATAAGAGAGGGGTATATAAGGAATGGTGGCAAAGAAGTAAAATTGTTCACAAGCGCTTTAAAAGCCTTTCAGTGCAATAACCACATAGTTATGGCACAAAGAAAGCATTTGGATGATTTTTTACGTGGTAGAATTATCGGGCGACTGGAATGGTGGACGTAACCAGCGGGAAGTATCCGAGGAACTTGGAATCGCCCAGAGTGTCATCTCCAGGCTTTAGCAACGATTCCAAGATGATGGTAATGTGAGTAGATGTTACACCAGAGGTCGCCCTTGAGTTACAACGCCGAATGAGGACCGGTATTTGGCAGTTACTGCCAAAAGAAACAGACGGAGCACAGCATCAGACCTATCTCGTCAGCTCTCTTCAGCTACCGGTACAACAGTTTCAAGGCAGACCGTGTACAGACGCTTAGGGCACATTGCTCTATATGCCCGTAGGCCTGTCAGATGTGTTCCCCTTACCGCAACTCATGTCGCCTGCGATTAAACTGGAGTAGAGAGCATGCATTGTGGACACCGCAACAGTGGTCTTGTGTGATGTTTTCCGACGAGTCCAGGTTTAGTTTGCAGTCTGATTCTCGCCGGACTTTCATATGGAGAGCGCCAGGTACCCGTTACCACCAAGAGAACACCATTAAACGACACCGTTACGATGGTGCAGGATGGCTCGTTTGGGGAGGAATTATTCTTGGTTCCAGAACTGACCTGCATGTTCAGAGTGTAACGATGACAGGCCACATCTATCAGGATGTCATTCTGGAACAACATGTACGTTTGTTTCGGGGCGCCATGGGTGCTGAATTTCTGTTTATGGATGACAACGTCCGTCCTCCCCGTGCAAACATTGTACACGAATGCCTTCAATCGGAGGATATCACCCGTATGGATTAACCAGCATACTCACCGGACTTGAATCCAATAGAGCATGTGTGGGATATGCTTGGCCAACGAATTGCAGTCCGTCAACCCCCTCCCACCTCTGTCTACCGGAGCTTTGGAGGGTATTGCTTGATGAGTGGTGTAATATTCCCCAAGATCAGATTGATAATTTTATACTCAGCATGCGTAGGCGTTGTAAGGCCTGTATTGCATCGTCCGGGAGACATACTGCGTATTAACCATCATACTAACCATGTTATACTGTTTTTTGTAAATAGATTCTTTTTTAAAATTTGCTCCAGGGAATAAAAATCGCAATTTTTATTAATTATGTCAAACATATAGCATCTTTTTTGCTCTTTACCTTTTGTTTAATAAATAGACTTTACAAATAAGTCAAATTTGTTTTGCTTCTGTCTCTTTCTTTGCCTGAACTTCATTACCCTTTAATTTATGGACATGAGTGTATATGAAGAGGAAAATACATCAGTTACTTTATAAGTTCTTTTAAGTTGTATTCACTCAAAAAATGTCCTAAACACATTTCTAAATGTCAAAAACAAAAAAAATCACTATTTATAAGTTCGTAAAAGAAAATATATGTGTATTTTTTATGCTAATGGATAATAATCTTACTTTAGGTATGGTAACAGTATTTCATATCATATTAATTCGAATCATTTTATTGTACAAAATTAGTCAACTACAGAATATTGTAAAAGACTTTTAAAAAAATAACCAATTTGTATTTAAAAATCAACAGCCTGCAAAACTGCAATCATGACTCACCAACTCCAAAATTGGTCGCTCAATTATCCTTTGATTAAAGTTGCAAAAATATTTCTAAATTAGAATAACTGTACTACTACTTTTTTCGATGTTTATTTATACTCACAGAAAAAGTTTCTTATCTAAACGAAGTGATTTTACAGTGTTTAAGTGTTATTAAGCTTTCAGTAATGTTATAAGTTTACCTTGTGCCCTGCAATACATCACAAATTTGTGTACATACTCTGATTTTCTTTTTTGTCAGCTTACTGCGATTTTAAAGAAACACATTGTCTGAGTAAGAAAGAAGAAAAATTCGGAGAGTTCAAAGAAACAAATATATTTTTAGGGATTGAATTCATACACCAGTAGAAAAAGTAGCTTAAATCAAAAGAGTTTTTTAAAAAAAATTATGATATTTCTTCTTCTGTCCTTCCAACTTGTGTTTCACTCTCTATCTACTATTGATCAAACACAAATAAAAATAAAATTGCAAGTGCCTTTTTCTGGTAAATTTTGTCATTCTTATAAAATCTGCTTGAAGGATGAGCATTCAATGTTTGGGGAAAAAAAGGTAAATCTCTTGGTTGTTGGTTTTCCCCTTTCTTTTTTGTCTTATATATAACCATAAATATATAAGATAAAATATAACCGCAATCTCACCCAGCTGAATCAGAAAAGAAACTAAGATTATTTTGTTATTATTTGGTTGTATCATACATTTTGGTATTTATCTAATCTTTCTTATCTGAAGTTACAGAATACAAAGGACTTCAGTATAGAGCTATAGGGTTTAATTCTTTTTTTTTACAAAGAGTTGACTAATGTAATTTCCATTTCACCAAAAATGGAAATAAAACTAGAAAAAAAAAATCGTTCACACATTCACTTTAGTGACTTAACGTAGAAATTGCAACTTTCGTGCTTTCTTTCGGTGTATCTGCATTGAATTATCGAATTTATAAGAAACCATTGCAATAAATAACTTGATATTTTTGCTATTAGCCGCATATCTTTTTAAAAATTAAGTATATTAAATTTCATTTGTTTGTAAAGGATTCAATAAAAGGAGCATTTATCAACAAATGTGGACGATTTTTCTCTTAAGTAAATTCAGAACTTAATTTTAATAAACTATTGTTCTTTCGAAACTTTTAGAATTGCAAATTTATTTACTTAAAAAAATCACTGTAAACATGCATTTTATATTATAAAGAGCGACTCATCAACAATGAATTCTGCGACATGGAAGAAATTTCGTAAGCACATGATTTACGATAGTATATGAAAATAATTAACTGTTGGATAAATAATTAACTGAAAATAATTAACTAGCTAGCTCGAATTACAAGTTATTCCACGAGGCATTCAAATCAATACCCAGCTGGATAACAACATCTATAAGGTCCAGAGGTGCCAACATATTTTAGTAAATGTAACCATATTTTCTAAATAAAAAAATCCAGTGCCTATAATACTATTAGCGTTACATTTTTAATACATGTACATCAATACACCCAAAGATGAATCCACTCTAGTTCCGGCTCATTTAAGTACCTTGAATGCAAACTCATGGCAGCCACTTATCAGCCGAAATAACCTTGAGTGTTCTTTCTTTGATTAAGATCCAGAAATTATATATAGTTGAACATTCCGCTCTCTCTTGATCCTCAAAATGTTCATCAGGAACTTGAAAAGCTCGGTAATGATTCGGATGAATTCCTCACCAATAACACTGACATGCAGAGAAAGGATTCCAGCCCGATATCTGAAGGCTGCCAGATTTACTCCCGAATACACATACCAATCAGTGTGATAATCCCAAGAGATGCCAGCATAAAAATTGTGACAATATAACCTCAAAAACTATCTTTCAGTATGGATAAGTTGGTAGCAACCGTGGGGCCTTGTTGTCATAATATATGTATGAAATCTCTCTTCTAAGAAAAAAAACAAACTATTACTCACCTCTGCAGACCTTGCTCAAAATAAAAGGCACTTCTGCGCCATCAATTAAAAGGGACGCGTCTTGCATGGTCTTTGATTGTGAAGATACTTTTTGTAATAACAGATGCTGTCTTCCTTGTTGCGACACGATGATCTAAAATGATTTGAACCACGTTAGTGAGTGGGCTTCTTTGAATCGATATAGTTAGAAAGCGATATTTAGCAGAGGTGTGTGTGTGTGTGTGTGTGTGTGTGTGTGTGTGTGTGTGTGCGTGTGTGTGTGTGTGTGTGTGTGTGGAAGATTGTAGCAAGACTTTTCCAAAGAAATTACGAGAATGGGATGATTTCAGTGTTTCTTCCAATTGCTATGCGTGTACTATTTTAAAGAGGAGTAATCATAGTGAGTGAGTGATCGTGGTGTTTTATGGCTGACTCAAGAGTCAATTTTGGCTAGACTACACCACACATTTATTAGAACATTAAAATCTTAAAAATACAAATGAATATAAAATACATTTACATATATTTATATAAGTACATGCATGTATACACTTATGTTAATAACATATAAGCTCAAATTATAAAATACAGTTTAAAATAATATAATTCAAATTAAATATAAAAATCTAATTTTAGAGATAAAAGCAAATAGGTTTTGGCGGAGTCTTTCTCCCTCCAAGTCAGGTAGAGTTATATGAGGTGAATTAAAAAAGGGATGCGATAATGTTTAAAAACGGGACAATCTACTAAAATGTGTTGAACAGAGTTTGAGACCTTGCATGAAAAACATTCAGGGGCATCTTCTCCCAATAACAAATGATTGTGTATGAAGCGAGTATGAACTATGCGCTGACGAGTCATTTTGACATCGACCCTTCACATTGGCATCATAGGCCATACTCCAATAACATGTTTCACTGAGTGCAATTTGTTATACAACTACTGACTTCATGATTCCTGCCAGGCTTAAAAATATGCAGCAGGTTGACGCGCTTCATGTCCGAAAGCGGAACTGCTGGCAGCAGATGGGTCGTCATCGATTGAGCCGTACTGTCTGCTTGTTCATTACCAATGATACCTACGTAGATTGGTCGCCAGCAAAATGATATGTTGAAACTACAATAGCCGTACAATCGACTCGTAATGAGTATATTACATACTACTGAAGAAACCGATCGTTGTAGTTTTCAAGTGCTTATAAGACACTCATGCTGTCAGTGAAGAAGCAGTCTTCACGGGGCATTCAACCAAAGTGCACGGTAAATGGCAGCAGTTCTGCAGTAAAAACATTGCACGAAGTGTGGAGCCGTTAACCGTACATATTATCTTCAGTCACAACTCCACCAGCCAACATAATCTACTCTTTTCGAACCATCTGTAAAGATTACCGAATAATTAATATAATGATTGCAATGGTAAGCGAAGATGTGCTGAAAAATTACAGTGGTTTTACTGTACGCGGAAAAGGGTGGATATAGCGGGCATATTCTATGGCTGGAATTGCAAAACATTTATTTGCCGGAGAAGAGTGCGCATAAGGGTTTTTAAAAAGTTTATTGCCAACCATCCGATATAGTAGTGGTTAGTGATGCTGACTGCTGTGCCGTACGACCAAGGTTCGAATCCCGGAGAAGGCATGGATGTCTTTAAATTAATAGGACCTTTGTGGCATGGGGGTACTCTAAAAAGCCATGTACTTTAAGTGAATTTCGTGGGCCTTGATCTGATGTTACTGTCGATCAGACGGCATAAGTAACAACAACAAAAAAATCTTTATCAGTTACTTATGATTTCATTCTAAAAAGTTCAATTTTTACCTTCACTTATCATTTTTAATGAACCTTCAACATTGGTTAGAAGCACTCAACCTGTGTGTACATGTGTTTTCTGAATTAAAACACTCCGGTAACTAATTGGTTTCTTTTAACGCAAATTAAAATGATTAATTATCTTAAGACAATTAATGTTATAAAATATTGAAACCTGTTGAAATTACACAGATTGAAAATTCAAACTACTAACTTTTTTTAAAGAAAGCAGATACGGAGTTACCAGTTAGCTCATTGAATTATTCGATATTAAACCGCCAAATAATTAAAAAGTAGGTATATAAATGTAAATTTCGCTGCTGGTAGGGTGAATGAGTTATCAAAAAACGCTTGTAGCTTTGGAATGTTTACTCATAAATAAGGAAATATTTCATATAATCACATGTATAACTGTTATATTTTTTTTTAACTTCCGAAAACTTTTTTTTATTCAAGTTTAATATACATTTGTTTCACTCTTAATATATAAAAACAAAATAAAAGGCATCGCATTGTAACAACCTGGCACTTGTTGGTGTTTGGAGGTTCGATCAGCCTCAACCAGTTTAAACTTCAAATTTATTATCCCACTTACTTAAACCAAACAACTCAAGGTAGGAAATGCACTACGCAACTAATTAGAAGAGAAATCACACATGGCTTATGGATACGTAACATATGAGTATAATATACTCCACTTAACCTTAGAACACTCTGGATTCTATTATACTCGTAGACTTCGAGGTAAATCTTTTGCTTGTACAACCTAAGGTCGTAATTCTTAAAATCAGTCTTATAACTTACTCTTCATTTATCAATAATTAAACATCCAACGACTATACGTCAACTAGCATCGCGTACCTAAATGTCCACGCTTAAATATAACAACTCATTTGCATAAATCAAGTCTTCTGTGTAAGGAAGTTTTCAGAAGCGCATACAGTTAAAAAGAACAAATTTACCCCAAGAGGGTTATTTGAAGGTTCGGGGATAACCCGTTACAATACATTGTTATAAATTATTTTGGCAACTCAAATCCAAATACAGTAGAACGTCATTTAGCCGAATCAATTGAGACCGGACACCGTTCCGATACGTAATTGTTCAGATAACCGAAAACAGAATGCGATCCATTCAGTATGTGAAACCGGGCACTATACGAATATTGAAAATCATCACATGCATTAAACGTGCTTGATGAAAAAGCAAAATAGGTGCCAAATGACAATACCTTTATTGTGGAAAATAATCACTTATTTTTTCGCTGTACACCTTCGTTTTTTCGCTGCAAGGTCTCTGATTCTCTTGAGCTGCAGTAGTTGAGTAGGACAACAGTCTGTTGTTCGTACCACTCCATAGCTGCCTCTAACGCAGAAACGCGTCAATATTTGACGGACCCTTGGTACTTTCGTTGTTGTTGCCTACGTCTTCATCCGTTTCGTCGTCAACAGGGTCGGATTTTCTTGCACGGAAGTCACAATCTCGTCATCATTTAGCATTTGAAATCCACGCTTCTTCATCGCATGCTATCCTGATTTCTACATCAACAAAACTCAACAAAAGAGTACGTACACACCGCCTCACTTGGAACAAACTTACCTACTATTCCGCGCAAATCACACAACTGAAATTCTCCAAATATCCTTCATCTTAGATTTTCCTGTCACTTTTGGCCTCACGCGAAGCAACTGTTGAACATTGCACTGTTCAAAAACGTATCCGGACTTTGGTTCGGGTATTTGACGCTCCGGATAGTAAACGTTCGGATAAACGACGTTCTACTGTATTCGTTTGTTGTGAGGAGAAATATATTCTCATTAAATTTTAAAAATGACTGGAACATAAAACAGATCAATATTTGAAGACCCTCTGGTTGTTCATTACCTTATTCGTTAATTCTCTGTTATTCTGATTTTTTTACCCTCCCTTCTTAGTAAGTTTAATTTCATAAAAAAACACTATTGATTTCTGTTAAGTAGTACACAAGCTTTGTTCTTTTTGACTGAAAAGTCTGATTTTAAGTTTAAATCAATATCTTTCTCCGAGCACTTCATTCTTCTTATTATTTTTTCGAATCAATATTATAAACAAATAAAATACGTTAGTCCATTTTTGTTCCATTTTTTAAAAATTTATTTTTGAAAATTAATTAATCATACAATTTTTTTTCGGGCACTAAATCTAAAATTCTGCTAATAAAAATTGTGTTTCACTGTACTGAAAGCTTGAAATTATTTAATAAACTTCAGCGTTAGAACATTGATTAATCTAACTTGGTTCCAGTTACAATTAAGCGAATACTAATCATGTAATATCTATATCCAAAAAATATTGACTTTTCATCACATTAGCTTTATTTTTACAATTTCATGATGACAACAATAGTGTCACAGGCATGAATAACGCATTACCGGATTACCTGTGCATGGCTTTTTAAAAAATCCCCGCAAGGAACTTTAATTATAACATATTAATGATGTAAGAACACAGAAATAAAAATACCGATATAGAACGCTAGCAATGATAGTTAGTCCACATGATATTTGATACAAATTTCATTAAATTTAAACCAAGAAAAATAAAACCTATTTCAGAAAATCAAAACAAAGAAAGGCATTTTTAGTTGCACTTCTACAAATAATGCGATACGAGTTTAATCTATTTTCAATACTGATGTCCGAAAATTGTCCAAACCGCATAATTAGAATATTGAAGAAATGAAAGGTGTTAATGAAACCGAAAAGCCTAATATTGCATACAAACGTCTTAGTTTTGTTTTATTTACCAATGCCTGTTTGCATTCAAATGTTCTATCAATGAGGTAATAGGATGATAGCAGAGGGCCAATGCAGCGTTTCTCAAACTGTGGGGCACGTCCTTCTAGGTGGGCGTGATAACTCTACTAGGGGGGGCTCGTGCATATCGAAAAAGTTTAAAAAATTACAAATTTACTGAAAGGAAGCAAACAAAAAATATATTATGACATAAAAAATAAAATACACATTTGCACTGATATGATACTCTTATGAATGCATCAGTGTAGAACAATGTATTTGATTTATCAGTGCTAAGTTAAGAGCAAGATTAATAATTTCTAGTTACTCCCACACGCTTGTCATATACAAAATTTAATACTTATCTTGATGATTTGTACGGTTTATATAATTAAAATAGTATGGTAGCTTAAGCGCCTAAGTATAATTATCGTTCAAACAATGTATTGTTAGTGTGTGGAGGGGGGCTGGATGAAAATTATGATTGAAAATTGGGTCGCAAATTTTTAAAGTTTGAGAAGCCCTGAGTCAATGGTAATGCTGAAACTCAAATGATGTACAAGGTGGCCATAATTAAACTTTAAGTGTTCAAGGGGTGGTTGAAAGAAAACCACTGGTAATATTCCAGTGAAATTTGGTATCTACACGTTTCGGAACATGCGCAAGTCAAATATGCAAAGAAAAAACTCGCTTTTTTCACCCAATAGATGGCGCTGTACCGTATTTCAACGCTCACCGGTGGCATATACAACTTTCAAAACCGATAGACAGAGCATGGTGACATTCTAAGAGGTATATAAACAAAAAAACATTGTTACGGGTGCTTACGCGTTTCACTAACCTTCTCTTATAAACTTTTAAATTGTATTTATTTTGACCAATCCCCGCTGAGAGCTGAAAGTGTGACTTATGCAAATAAGATAGTTTCGGGTTTAGCGAGTTCGAAAGGGAGAAATGAAATGAAGAGTGAGGATGACTAAGCGGTTTGATGAAGGATGACTAAGCGGTTTGATAGAGGAGGACTCCGTGTTTGGATTGAAGAGTAAACTACGTGATTACTTAAGAAAGTGTTTCTAAGAATTGAGTTTAACTAAGTGAAGTTTGATAGCGGAAAGTAGATTATTGAAAAAGATTCATTAATTTGGTTCAAACGTAATTGAAGATATCCTGGATTGAAGCTACTTCATAGATTCTACTAGTTTCCAAGTTCATTCCGAAGAAGATATCAGGTCTGTAATTTTTGTAGATTAGCTTTAAATGTGTAGTTTGATTGTATGTGTTATTCCCCTCGTGATATCAGTTAGTATTCCGTCATCCATAATTGAATTCTGATAGCACTCCATGATAATTTATTGTTCTTAAAGTTGATTATTTATTGTGAATTTCTATCCTAAGGAAATAATAAATAAGTGATTTATTATTTGAGTAGTCATTAATTATGAATCCTACATATCCAAACATAGATAATATGCAAAGGGTAATTAATAACCCTGGGGGTAGTGGGAGACTACGACACTGGCACCCAAACGAAATACCGGAATTAAGAGCAGGTGCAGGATTTAGAGTTTTGCCGGAGTTATTTTTTTCGGGTAAAGAAAATGTGTCTGAGTTTATAAATAATATCGATGACAATATAGCTTACTATGAAATACCGGCGAATCTATCGTGTGCATATTTAAAAGGTCATTTAATTGGGAGAGCGTTAGACTGGTATGAGGTCATACGCTTCGAGTGTGTAAATGAAGAAGCGACTGCATTTGCAACACTTAAAAAGAAATTATCAGATAGTTTTCCGGTAATACGGAATAAATCAGAGCTAGAAGCTCAGTTTTTTTCGTCAAAACAACGGAGAGGTCAAGCCCCGTCAGACTTTATTTTTCAGCTGTTAAAAATACATAAAACCTTGGAATTAAATTATGATGAGATAAAATTGATCGATCACATGGTAATGCGACTAGAACCCCAAATAATGGATTATTTAGAAGTTCGAAACCCCACAACGAAAACTCAATTGATAGAGTTGGTAGACCGGTATGAGGAACGTCATAACTGCAGGGAAAACCAGGGTTCGAGTAATAATTTTGCTAGACGAAGTTGGGATGTGAGTAGGAATCCTGAGGAAAGAAGGAATAATAGAAATTGGAGAGATACTGGGGTCGGAAATAGTCAAAATGATCAAAGAGGACTAGGCAGGGGTGCGAATAATTTTTCTCGTCGTAATTATCAAAATCAAGGATTCGAGGGTGGAAATCGATACAATCAGCCAAATCAGAGAACAGACCGGTATCAGAACCGTAGGATGGTGGTTAGGAAGGGTCCTAATGATGATTCAGAAAAACAGAATTGGAGGTGTGTTGGTTGCAACAGCGAAAGGCAAAGAAATGCCAATTTAAACTTCTAAGCGATCGGGTTACGGGAGGTAAACGATCGCTAGTTAAGTCAAATCCTCCTATTAAAATTAAAATTAATTCATTGCGATTATCACCAGTTGAACTTCCGTATGTGCCGATTTTGTTGCATGATACTTTTTTAAAAGCGCTCTGGGATACAGGTGCGGAAAAGTCATTTATTTCAGAAAAAACGTACCGGTCATATTTTTCTTTCTGTCCTATAAAAAAAATCGTTAGCTGAAGTAGTTACAGCTCAAGGGTCACAATGCAGAAATTTAGGCACAGTAGAGTTGAGAATTAAAATAAGAGAATTTTCGAAGTTATGGAAATTTCATGTGATTGCTGAGATGCAATATCCATGCATCCTGGTTGTTGATTTCATGTCATACGCGAAAATTAGTTTTGATTTCCTGTCTAAATCGTTAATCATTCCGGATTCGCAAACGGAAAAAGTGGCAATTTTGGACGAACCGGTTCAAATAGATTTATCTAACACTAAGTTAAATTCAAAACAAAAGCAGGAATTGCAGATTTTGTTTAAAGAATTTTGTTGGGTTGAAGCGAGCGAACTATTTTTTCTGGTGTAAGAATATCTGTGTGATGCGCCCACGCGTTCTTTTTCCCGCTTGATCCAACGCACTTCTTCTACGGGGACCACACGATCTACACGCTGTGTGCTATGAACTTTATTTATGCTGTGTGCAGTATTTCTTAATCGTTTTATTTAATTGTCCATAATAAAGTGTGCTGTCCAGAAGAGGTCTGAAGAATTATTTTTACAAAAAGAACAACAAATTGGTAGCAGAGCGTGGTTGGTGAACTGTGAATAGTCTTAGTGAACTGTGTGAACTTTTTGCCAAAAAGGGATAAGATAACTGTCCCCAATTTAAATGGGACGAACTATTTTATATGGGCTCTTAAGATGAAGGCTGCTTTGAGCCTGAAGAGATTGGATACTATGGTTACCAACGAAAAACCCGAAGACCTTAGCCGTAAGGAGGATTCCGATTGGGAACAAAGAAATGCTGACGCCGTCTCGTATATAAAGCTATCCCTTGCCGACGAACAGGCGCTACAGTTTGCGGAAGAGGACAACGCCAAAGTGCTGTGGGAAAAAATTAGAGGGACTTTCATCGGACTTACGGAGGACCGCAAAATCGACGCGGGCAATGAACTCAAAAACCTGATCATGAACAAAGGAGAAAACGCGGTGGATTATATTGCAAGAGCGAGGGGCATCTCGACTAAGTGTCACTCCATCGGCTTAGAAGTCTCACAGAGGGAATTGGTGTATTATACAGTTCGAGGACTGACAGAAAAATTCACACGCCTCAGGGAAATTTTGAAGACCCAACGAGAGAAATCTTTAGATGAAATCCTCCAAATTCTAAGGGAAGAAGAAGCATCCGTCAACTTACCATCTAAAAATCGCATGGAAGGAATAAATGCTGGAGCATTTTATTCTAGAAAGAAAAATAAAAGACAAACGAGGCTTTGCTATATATGCCGAAGGCAAAATCACATTGCAAAGGATTGTTTTTACAAAAATAAAAACATGCCAAACAGAACGACCCAAAGAAATAATCCATCAAGAAATCCAGGTACTTCTTCAAATTCAGTTTTCACAGCTTCAAACCGCGAAGAAAACGTCTGTGATAACACTTGGATCCTGGACAGTGGAGCATCCTGTCATATGGCCAAAGACCCTGCATGGTTTCCGCAAATAAGTCCAGAAATTATGGAGATTTACTTGGCAGATAAAGATTCCAAAATTGTAAGTCAAGGAACAGGTAACGTTTCAGCTAAAACTGTGAGTATAAAGCATTGTAATTCTATTAATTTGACAATTACTAATGTCAGTTATGTTCCTCAATTAAGGTGTAATTTACTGTCTGTAACATGTTTAATGGATAAAAGTTGTAAGATTAAATCAGATAATAATTGTGTATTGATATATGATAAAAATATTAAGTTAATAACAAAAGCATTTAAAAATAATGGTAGATTAGAAATAAAATTAGAACCTGTGTATAATTCTGAGTGTTATTTTTCTGACCAATCTACTAATAATTATGAAATTTGGCATAACAGGTTATGTCATTTAAATTGTAAATATATGCTTAAAATGAAAGATTATATTGATATTGATAATGTAAATAATTTCAGATGTGAAACTTGTGATATAAGTAAGGTAACCAGAAAAACTCATCGTAGTATTGAAATAAATCAGAGTTCACAAATTCTTGAGTTGCTCCATGCCGACCTGTGTGGTCCAATTAATATCGAATCATATGGTGGTGCAAAATATTTTATGGTAAATTGTAGATGATTTTTCTGGCATGTACTTTACTTATTTCTTAAAAAATAAAAATGAAGTGTTTGATATATTTTCTCAATTTAAAGCTAAATATGAAAATTTAACTGATAAAAGGATTAAAAAGATGAGAACTGATAATGGGTTAGAATTTGTAAATGAGCAACTAGATACTTTCCTTGCTAATTCAGGAATATTTCATGAAAAAACTATTCCATACAACAGTGAAAGTAATGGTAAAGCAGAAAGAGCGAACCGTGTTCTTTTAGAAAGAGCTAGATCTTTACTATATGAAAGTAAGCTTCCTTTAAAATTTTGGGCCGAAGCTATTAATTGTAGTATTCAGGTATCTAATGTAACACCACGAAAAGGGAAAGAAAAAATTCCATTAGAAATTTGGACAGGTAATAAACCGAAATTAAATTATCTGAAAAAATTTGGCTGTGTGGCCTATTTTCACGTTCCGAAAGTATTGAGAAATAAATTTGAAGTTCCAGGAAGACGTGGAATTATGCTAGGATATGCTAGAGAAAGAAGGGGATATCGAATTTATGATATTAAAAATCAAAAAGTAATTGAAGAGAGATCAGTTAAATTCAATGAATCTTTAAAGGGTAGTAGTTATTTAGGTGAAATTGAAAATGAAACATGGGATATTGACTCGTTTTTTGAAATCTCTCCCGAAATAAACGAAATTAATCAAAATTCAGAAAATAGAGTATTGTTTAATTTTGAAATAAATAATGAGCCTGTGGTAATTGAGAATGATAACTCAATTCCCCTTCAGACTACATCATCGCATCAGACAGGCAGAATCCAACTCCCAGTACTTGAGTTGAATGATGTACAAAATCAAATCCCTGTTAGAAGATCGGAAAGACTAAAATCTAAGCAGATGTCAGTTCATTTAACGGATAATGTACCGAACTCTTATTTTGAGGCAAAAAATAGTGCTAATTGGGAAAATTGGAAATTAGCAATGGAGAATGAATTAGATTCGTTAGATAAACATAAAGTATGGGAAGTAGTACAAAAACCTGCAAAATCAAAATTGATAAAAACTAAGTGGGTGTATAGTTTAAAACAAGACGATGCTAGGAAAATTTTTAAATACAAAGCCAGGCTTGTAGCAGCTGGTTTTAATCAAATTAAAAATATAGATTATTCAGAGTCGTATTCACCAGTTGTAAATATTGAATCTTTTCGATTGTTAATTGCACTTGCAGCTAAATTAAAATTAAATGTTAATTTCTTTGATGTAAAAACTGCTTACTTATATAGTGATTTAGAAGAGACTGTGTATGTGTTACCTCCACCTGGT
Organism: Trichonephila clavata; assembly: GCA_019973975.1. NCBI lineage: Eukaryota > Metazoa > Arthropoda > Arachnida > Araneae > Nephilidae > Trichonephila > Trichonephila clavata. The sequence goes on along the minus strand of BMAO01017039.1, from coordinate 3,572 downwards.
TATGAGAAATTAATTGGAGATGACAAAGTTTGTAAATTGAAAAAGAGTATTTATGGTTTGCCACAGTCAGGTAGAAACTGGTACATGAAATTAAATTGTGAATTAGAAAAATTTGGTTTAAAACAATTAGCTTCTGATAATTGTGTATTTATTAAAACTGATAATCAAAGTGTTCTTATATTATGTATGTATGTAGATGATTTAGCTATTTTTTATAACAATGATAAAATGTATGAAGATATTGTAAATAAGATTAAAAATGTATTTGAAGTGGTTGAAAACAAAACTGATAAGTTTTTAGGTATGGAAATTGAAAAACATGAAAATGGTATTTATTTATCTCAGTGTGAATATATTAATTCATTATTGATTAAATATAATTTAGAAAATTGTAAAAGTGTTAAGACTCCAATTGTGAAAGGGGAAGATAAAAGTTTTTCTTCTACAAATGAATTTATTGACATTACTATGTATCAGGAATTAATTGGTGAACTTTTGTATTTAGCTAATAGAACTCGCCCTGATATTTCATTTGTAACATCTTATTTATCACAATTTAATCATAAACCAGAGAAAAGACATTATAATTTGGCTAAAAGAGTATTAAGATATTTGATGGGTACAAAAGAGAAAAAATTGTTTTATGAAAAAGAATTTGGTATTTTAAATGCTAGTTCAGATGCAAGTTGGGGAAATGCAGAAAATGGAAAATCATTTTCAGGTGGTGTAATCTTGCTTGGTAATTCATTAATTTTATGGAAATGTCGTAAACAGAAAAGTGTTAGTCTATCAACATGTGAAGCAGAGTTATTTTCTATTTCTGAAATTTGTAAAGATATAATTTGGACTGTAAATTTGTTAACTGAATTAAAATGTAAACAATTTATAAATAGTGCTGTAACTTTAAATTCAGATAGTCAAGCAGCAATTCAGTGGATTAAGAGTACCCGTTCTTCAAATAAATCAAGGCATATGAATTTACGTTTTCATTTTGTGAAAGATTTAATTGAAGATACTGCAATAAAATTGGAATACATTCAAACTGAAGTTTTAATTGCAGATTTTCTTACTAAAGCCACGAATGTACAAAAATTACAATATTCAATGGAAAAAATTTCATTACTCTCATGATTTTTATGTTACTGTATTTGTTATATTTTATGTGTATTATGTATATGTGTTTATGATATTGTAATTGTGTTTGAAAAAAAAATGTAACACTCGCAGGAGGGGTGTGTTGGGTTGAAGCGAGCGAACTATTTTTTCTGGTGTAAGAATATCTGTGTGATGCGCCCACGCGTTCTTTTTCCCGCTTGATCCAACGCACTTCTTCTACGGGGACCACACGATCTACACGCTGTGTGCTATGAACTTTATTTATGCTGTGTGCAGTATTTCTTAATCGTTTTATTTAATTGTCCATAATAAAGTGTGCTGTCCAGAAGAGGTCTGAAGAATTATATTTTTACAAAAAGAACAACAAATTTCATGGGTTGTTTTCGCTTAAGCCTGGTCTAACACATGTATTTTGTCATGAAATTGACACGGGTGATAGTCCTCCTGTTTTTTCGAGACCTTATCGCTATGACAGGGTCAAACAGGGTATAATCGACTACCATGTTCAGAAGATGTTGGGTGATGGAACAATAGTTCCAACAACATCGCCCTACGCGTCTCCAGTTGTTTTATGTCGGAAGAAAAACGGGTTGCCGTTAGATGACCCAGAAGCTTATAGGTTTGCAACAGATTATAGGAAGTTAAATGCGGTCACGAGATATCCGCGATATCCGCTACCAATAATTGATGATTTGATCACTAATATTCCGCACACCGAAATTATGACATCACTTGATTTACGCAGCGGATACTTTCAGATGGCAGTAGACCCCAAAGATGTGCATAAGACGGCGTTTGTTACAAAAAATGGTACTTTTGCATTTACTCGCATGCCATTTGGCCTTTCGGGGGCAGCTCCAAATTTTCAAAGGGCCATAGAGATGATCCTCAGGCCAGTCCTCGGCCGTTTTGCCCATTGTTATATGGATGACGTTATCATCGCGTCTCCATCTTTTGAAAGCCAAGTAGAACACTTACGGGAAGTATTCAGATTATTGCAGGAGGCTGGTTTGACATTGAATCGCGAGAAATGTCATTTCGCGAGGGAACAATTACGTTATTTGGGTTTAGTTATTAATAAAGAAGGAGTTAAAACAGATGAGGAAAAGGTAAAAGCAATTATTGAAATGAAGCCTCCGAAAACGGCAAAACAAATAGCAAAATTTTTAGGAATGACGGCTTGGTATCAAAAGTTTATTAAAAACTACGCAGATATGTGTGAACCCTTATATAATTTAAAACGAAAAAACTCTAAGTTCCATTGGTCGGAATCAGCACCGGAAGCCTTTGATCGTATTAAGAAAGCACTGACAGAAGCTCCAGTGTTACAATTACCAGATTTTTCCCAGCCTTTTGAACTCTATACGGATGCGAGCTCAGTGGGGGTAGGAGCAGTATTGACACAGAATAATAGGCCTATAGCGTTTGCGTCGAGAACTTTAAACCGAGCAGAAAGGAATTATACTGTGACGGAACGTGAATGTTTAGCTGTCATATGGGCATTAAATAAATATCGCTCATATTTCGGATCCTTGCCGGTTAAAGTGATAACAGACCATGCTGCACTTACCAAATTAACGAAGGGAAAGAATTTGTCGTCTAGAATGATAAGGGGGACGCTTAAGTTGGCAAATTTTAATGTAGAATGGGAACATCGCCCAGGTATGCAAAATTTAGTGGCTGATATGTTGCCTAGAAACCCGTTAGAAAGTAATGAGGAACCAAAAGTGTCTTGTGCGGTGATTAGATCGTTAGTATTATCTTCTAGAGAACAGTTAAGAGAGGAACAGAGAAATGACCCGGAGCTAGGGCATATAATGAGGTTTTTGGAAATTCCGGACGATAGTTCTGTTAATGAAACGATCTGTAGAAATTGGTCCAATGACTTTAAAATCGTTGACGGTTTGCTATATTATGCAAAATATACAACCACACTAGGTGAATTAAGGGCATTTATACCCAAAACATTACGTAAAGATGTTATGCGAGAATTTCATGACTCGCCTATGGCAGGTCATTTAGGCAAAAAGAAAACCTACTTAAAATTAAAGGACGCGTGTTATTTTCCGTACATGAGGAAATACATTTATAAATATGTAGCAACCTGCGACCAATGCCAAAAAATTAATTACAAAAACGGATTACCAGCTGGTCAATTAATTCCCATAATAACGAATCTTCCGAATGAAATCGTGTCTTTAGATTTGTTAGGCCCATACCCTGCAACTAGTCCAGAACGCTATAGATTTATTTTAGTAATTACCGATAATTTTTCTAAATGGGTTGAAATAGTTCCCTTAAGGAAAGCTTCGGCTAAAGCAATCGCCAATGCATTTTTTGAAAATTATATTGCGCGTTATGGAGCTCCTGTTAAATTAGTCACCGACAACGGTCCCCAAATGATATCCGAAGTTTTTGAGCAAGTATGTCGCAGATTGCTCATAAAACATGTTAAA
>BMAO01017038.1:0-74319 GCA_019973975.1 Trichonephila clavata | reverse complement strand
TCGATTCATCACTAGAGGGCGCTGCGATCGTGGCCATCATCGTGATTAACAACGTGCTATCATGTAAACAAATAACAGCTAATGGTATGACACTTGTGATTGCGCGCTAACTTTCAAATTTGTAAACATTATTATTTATATTCTTTAAATTCTTTTTAAGTACTTTAAATATTTTTAATATATTTTCTACTATTTTAGTTTAAGAAAAGGGACTAAATATATGTAGTTTTAGTTAATAGTATTAGATTAAGTTTAGTTTATACTTCCATCCTTTGGCTTCGAATTTTTGTATACTTATAGGCTTAGTAATTATTTTTTATAAGTTTATTTTTGCAGCGCTCTATTGAACAAATTGGTTCTGGAAATATGAGAAATATACTAATATCAAAATTCATGATGTAAGCGAATTTTTCTCGAAAAATTCGTGCAGACTGTAAATAGGGAGTGGCTCGCCGAAACAAAAATTTGTTTAGTCTACGGAAAAGTCAGCAAGAGCGATTAATTAATACTTCGGCTGTTGAATAGGACGAGAGACTGCAAATCAACTTATTATGATGATTGGATAATAGAGATTCCACGCGTAAATGTATAACCGTTACCTGAATACATTACTTATTTGTATATCTAGACACTGTTAGTTGTGTCCGAGTGCTGTGAAGAACTTCTGGGATTTATTAAGGGAATTCTAGTTCTGTGGCATTTCTCAGGATTGTTTTAAAAGGATAAGTTTTCATTGCTCCTGAAGAATTGACTTGCTCTTTGAAATCCTGGAACCCCGGCCTTAACAATATTATTTTTACATTCTAAAATGTGTCATGTTTCAGAGCAGATGGAACATTCATCCATTCTTTGTAAGCAAAGGTATTTATTTCTTAGCAAATTTGTGACATTGGTTATATTTTTTTAAAAATAGAAACTTCTTGGTAATTACGAAAAAGCCTGTGAATTTAACTTATTTTTAATATTCATATAAAGTTTCCTTTTTGCTATTCTTGAAATCCTTTTCAGTATTATTGTTTGGACATCAAAGTTTTTAATGTTAATCATTCTTTTATTTTTTAAAAATGTATGGAAATATTTGTTTGGTTTACATCAATTAGACAATTTAAATACAATTCAATAACTCATAAGAAATAATTTGTAATAAAGAATAATCCAATAACATTTAATCATTATTTCTAAAAATTATGTATAACATGATTTTTTTTCTTTAACTTAATAGTGTAAGAGTATTTTCTTTTTTAAACTTTGAAGACAGTTTAAAGAGAAATTTCTAAAAGAAATTTCAAACCTTTGTAAAGGATAATTACTAAGTAAAGTCAGACAATCAAAGCTGGCTAATGTGTTATTTCATTACAGAATCATCATATATTTCAAAAGATCTTACTATGTCTTTGGAATTTTTTATAGAACAGTTGTTTAAAAAATTAGTATAAATAACAATCTTTCAATTTTATGTATCCATATTAATGCAAATAAAGATTGAAACTGACAAAAAAAATTCTCTTTTGGAATACATCTTAAAAAAATACTCTTCACATGAGTACATAATGAAGTAATGTCACCGATAGTCTTTCAATAGAATATGAAAAATGCATTTTTTAAATTGCAATGAATTTTTTTGTCAAAAAATAAAATTTCACATGCTTCACTTGTATTATAATCATGTAATATTAAAATTAAATGTTGATAAATGATGCATTTTAAATAATTGTAATTACTAAAATAAACTAGCTAACAAAAATTTTGTATGCTTCTATATGTAAAAATTTTCACGAAAATAATTTAGCATGTTTCAAACAATTTCTAAAATTTTTTGCATATTTTAATATAATTCAATTTTTTTCCAAGGAGACAATAATTTATAAAAAAAAATTTAAACATTTGTAGGTGATAATTACTAAAACTAAAATTGCTAAATATTAGTATTTTATAACATATTTTTAAAAACTTCACAATGTATTGGTATAAATCATACTATTTTAAGGCCTCACAATCCCCTAAACATTTAAAAAAACAATTTTTTAACACTTTCTTGTGGCCCATACCATTGAGAAGCTTGCCACCAAATTATATTATTAAAGATTAAAATCATTATTAAACATCAACAAGTTACCAAAGTTTATGATGAATAAACGGAGTTCCATTCTAATCAAAATAAGTTTCTACTACTTATAAGCAAGATAACTAACTAATTATATCATTAGTTTACAAGAAAAATCCTAAATTTCAAGAAACTTTTCAGTTTCCCAAATTATTTTTGAGTAAAATATTAAATTGCTTCAAAGTTTTTCAAAGAAATGCTAAATCAGTACTCATACCATTCCACAATTAGGAACTTATGTATTAAACTGCCAAATAATTTTGCCAAGCAAAAACACATCAAGAACTTAAAAAAATTATGTTATTATTATTACTGTGTTCAAACATGAGCAGGAACAGCTCCATTTATTGGCTGTATAATGCAACAACATCCCACAAAATCAAATGTCTATACATAAAGCCAGATTTGGTTTCATGATCCTAATTCTCAATAAATGTATAATTGATCCAAGTACTCTTCTTGGGCCACTATTTGTAAGTAACTCAATGCGAAAAATTTATTCAGGACTTATAAGCAGGATAATATTAATATTCATGAGTCTTTTAGACTTTTATATTTATGTAAAAATAAATCGATATAAAGCACAAATCTAATCAATAATGATAAATCTTCTACAAATTGTGCAAATACCTATAAATGCTTATTTGTAATACATAATAAAAAAAATTGTACATGTGATAGGTTTATACCACAGTCAAACTCTGAAAAACAAATGTTGTGCTAATAGGTACCACACAAATATATTACAATTATTCAATTATTTATTTTGTAAAAGAATTAGGGATTCAAAAATGACTTTTTTTTCATCATGTAAGAGTGAGCAGGACTTTTATATTCCATAAATGGACATAAACATATTCTATTATTCACAGATTTTAATTAAAAAACTTTAATTCTTTAATTTATTATATTTGGAAACCAATTCTCGATCAATCATATCTTTTACCTAAAATAGCACAGCGAGTAAGGACTTTCAAAATGTTGCATAATTTTTTTACATGTAATTTTACAAATGGTAAATGATAATTTTGACTTCTAATGTTTAAAAATGGTACTTGATTAATCATCAAGTATAAACATTAAAGAAGCTGTAGTAAATTAAAATATTTTTCCATTTCTATAGTGAATGGTTCTCAAAAATGTTTTTTTCCCCTGCAATATTCTAAAATTATTAAAAACAACAAGTTTTTGATTTATATGTATGTATACCTGTTTTTGATACAACATGTATGGTTACATATCAGATTTTTGCATCCTAATTTTTTAGATAATTAAATACTAAAGTATCTCTGTTAACTACTGTGAAGATGAGTAAAATTTAGATTAACTAAACATATGTTCTATTGTGTGTGTGTTGGATACACCTGGTCCTTAATTTTACCAAAAACATATCAATCACTTGCAAAATATTATTTGGGGGGGGGGAGGACATTAAGGTATTTTCAATATTTAAAACATTGAATACACTAAAAAATCTCTTGCAATGAAACCCTCTGTTAAGGTTTTCATATGCAAATCACTTAATGTTATTTGCAATGCATTTATTTTTCTGTACAATATTCTTCTGCTTCTATTCTGTTTTAGTGAAAGGCAAGCTTATCTAGGAAGGAATGGAAAGTGCTGGACTTAATCAGAATGTAACGTTTGCTATCCCTGTATTAAAAGAATATTAAAAAATTTTTTTTTACATAATTATGCATGTATATGTAACTACTCATGAATTTAAAGCTTATAAAAATGTAAAATAAAAATAACATGAAATTTAAAATGTCAGTTGTAGTATAGTAAAATTGATAATTAAAATTTTCTTTTATCGTAATTGTTTTTTAATATTAGGAAAAGTTAATGCAATCAGTATTTTAAGAATATAGATAGATACGTGCTTCTCAATTTCTATATGATCTAGCTCTTCAGTATCAAACTGATTTATTCCCTGATTTCTGGAAAAATAGTGGAATATGAATCTCACAAATTATTAAAATATATTGTATGTTCTTCACCATACAGCATTATACATTTATGGATGCATATTTTTTAAAGTACATATGAACTTCATTAATTTACTTGTATTTGTTAGTGTATTGTTCTGAAAATTACAAAACAATGACTTTGCTGAGCCAGTTCAGTTTCAAAATCTTATCTATCATGCTTGTTAAATTAGTGAAAATAGTTATATAAAGAGAAAAAAGGGGGGGGGGAATGTAGGTGAGTTCAACTGCATACTTATTCATCAGTTAGAAAATCAGAACAGGTCCCAGAAGTAGAACCCTGGTTTGTTTTTTCGTGTCTGCAAAATTGAAATGCTTTGAAGTCGACACATTTATCAACATACAGTACAATAAAATTTCAAATGACTGCAACATAGAAAATGCATAGATATATATTAACATTATATACACAGTTATGATGATATTTCTATAAATTTAAAAGTATTTTGTATTGCTACTAAATGGATGGCAAAATTTAAGAGTGAGATTTTATTCCAATAAAATTTAACAGAACAAATTTCTTTATTAAGACAGTTCAGTTTCAAATTTTTGTCTGTAGTGCTTGTAAAATTGTCGAAAATAATTTTAAAATAACAAAAACAAGTATTATAAAAAAAAATAAGTCAATTCCTTCTTAGGTAAGAAAAATTTTAGTTACTTTTTATCAAATAATTATAGTTAATATAAATATGTGTATACATATTAAGAATCACAACATTAAGTGACAATTAATTTTTATTAATTATCATTAAAGTATTGCATTGCTATCCAAAACAAATGTGTTTCAAATTTCAGTTCAACTAAATGTTTTAAAATGTGAGAAAAAACCTTTTAATTTTGGACACAAGTCGCCAAAATGGTCACTATGTCGCCAAAAATGATGCCAACATGGATGTATTTATAATTATTAGAATAATTAGTTTTAATCAATTAATTTTTTTATTAAATTATGTATTGTCAACCAAAATAATCATGTATATAAAATTTTAGCTCAATCAACCACTTTAAAATGTATTTTACTAACGATTGAAAATTTGAACAACATAAATAAATATTGAGAAAGTGTGAATTAATAGTAGGAATTGAAAAAAAAAAACGTAGGTAATCAACTACATACTTAACAAATACAGAGCATTCAGAATAGATCACAGAAGTGGTACCCTGATCTGTGTATGTTTGCAAAATTAAAATTCTTCGAATTCGAAATGCTCAGAAAATATTTCACTCTTTTTAAAACTTTAAAAATCGTCAGCGTATTCAATAAAAACAAAAATATTGAAAATGAAATAATTAAAAAGTACACACATTTCAGTCGAAATTTCTTTTGGAACAACTTCTTTCATTTGTTTTTGATAGTAGATGTAAATACGAAAATTCCGCCAAAATACTCAGTCGAATCAAACACGTGGCTATTTGTTTTGTATATCATCACGTGATTATGACGTCAGGTGTATCGAGTCCCTTGTTAAATTGGTGCCAGATTGATCCACAGTGTACGAAAAATATCCTCTGAATCGTATCGTAAAAATAAATGTAATCGTCACTTGAGCTTTTAAGATTTTGTAGAAAAGTGAAAATAATGAAAAATAAATCGTTTGCATGAACTAAAAAGTTAAGAAAAAAACATTGCTATTTTGGCGAGTTTTTCTGGACTAATGTTTAGATTATTTTTTTAATTTATGGTATTTTTCATTAATAAGAAAATTTATCGACCTTTTTTTCCTTTAGAAATATGTAAGTTTATTGTTTTAAAATATAAAAATTGTCCGTTAAATATGTACTTTCAAAAGACACATTACAGACTTTTTTTTAAATTTATATTTTTAGTGAACCTGTATTTGTATACATCACTGTTGAACGATAGGCAGTTGTTTTTATTTAAATTGTTCACACAAATATATATATATATATATTATTTATTTTGTAATTTTGGTTTTTTTTAGCTTTGATGATTATTGATTATTCATCTCTCTTTAGTAGAGAATTTTGTCTACATATATATATATATATAAAATTTTTCGCCATAAAATGACAAAATGCTCAGTCATAAAACAATAATTTTTCTAATTTTAATTCTAAAAAATGTATGAAAAAGCAAAATCGCGTAAGAACATATAATCTATCCATCGCTGGGTTTTTAAAAAAGTCGTATTCCTCAAAAAAAATTTTTATTTGTTCGTTGGGATTATCATTAAGCTTTATTTAAAATTTTATATATATTTATTATAAAGTTCTCAAAGAAAATATAACGAACTGAAGTAACTTATATATTTTAAAAATATAATAATGGAACATATATTTACATAATTTATGTAAATTAAAGAACCATGTCCGTTGTAATAAAACTAGATGTATCACGTTCTAATCCTATTAGCCAAATTGGCCGACTTTGATAGTCATCGAATCAAAATCCACCACAAGTCACGTGATTATAGAATGCGCTTTTCAATAAAAATAAATCAGCTTTTTCCCCCCCCCCTTTGAGCTTTGTTTTTATGAAAACTGTTTTCACATGCCCTAATGAGCACTTTTTTAGACTTTAAAATCGATTTAAATTTCAGTATTGTAGCGAATTCAATTATAAATTTTTTGCTTATTTTACAAGTACTTCTTTGGGTTTTTAACAAACTTTTATATTTATGCGTTTTTATTACTGTTGAAAACATTTATTTCATCAACAACATAATTCCTAACTGGGGATTTTATTCCATTAATTATACATGTATAAAAAGTGAAATTAAAACTCTAAATTTCCTTTTTTTTAAAAGTTTGAAACGTTATTTGAAAAATTTCTCCAAAAAATTCAATTTTAACAATTTTGAACTCATGTAGAAGCTAAATAAATATTTTAAAACACTTGATGTGATGCGTTTCGTAAATGAAAAAAAAAAACTATTGATCTCTCTCTATATATAAGCATAATTTCTCTTCAAATTTGTAGAAGTTTTGAAGAATTATAAACTTTCTAAATAGACATCCGCAAATTTAATGAAAGTAATGTTGTGATATAAGAATAGTTTCAACATAGTTCATGCGTGTCATAGACGGCATCTAAAATGGGAAAAACTGATATACCAATAAATGTATACGACAGGGGTTGGTAGGCCGATGCTTCAGAGCGGCATGCAGCTCTTCAGATTTCTATCTTATGAATTATTGAAAAACTATTACATGGACTAAAATTATGTTATGGTTTTCCTTTGCAATTATCTGGAGAAAAAATTTACCTTAAAACTACAATAAAACCTTTGACCAGTTTTAGATTTTTGTGTTTTATTGTTTTCTATTGAATATTTTTTGTGTGAAAATCAGTAAAAATATTAAAATATTACTTCTAAGGCAGTAACAGCTTAATGCAGCTGTCGACAACCCATGGCATGCGTGCTACATGTAGCACACGGCATAATTCTCAGTAGCACTCTACACAGCTCTGCAAATTTTTGTAAATATTTGAGGGAATGGAAATTGATAATTTTGTAATTGACTTAATTTGTCAAATGCTCTCAGACAGAGAGAGAGAGAGAATTATATTTACGTAGCACTACAAAGCTGCACGAGGGCTATTGGTGACGGACACCGTTATTTTTAACCATGGTCAAGTGACGAGTACGACACCTGAGCTGGTACTATTCCCCCTTTTCTAACTTCCACCCCCCCCCAACGGGTGTACGTTTGAGTCCTGACAGGTTTCACGTGTATCAGCGCCTCTACACGGTAGGACTTTAGTGGCAATAGTCTCGAACTCATGACAAGCCGGCCACAAGTCTCCGTTACCTTGCTGCCAACTCATACGGAATAAGATAATCTTGTTCGTAAGTTAATGCATTAGTGATTTTTTTTTTGTTTCTTGAATAAAACATAGATATAAAATTATCAAATGAGTAAATGTCCTTAAGATCGCTCTCAAAAAATACGCGAGGGGTGTTGGAGGCGGACATCGTAATTTTGAAGAACGATCGAGTCACGGATAAGACCCAACCTGGCAACTAACTTTCCAATCTTCCCCAGCGGGGAAACGAGATAATATTGGCCCTTGATAGGGTTAACATGCATCACTTTCTCCACAAGTCGGGTCTTCAGTGGCATCAGGACACGAACCCATGACACACCCACCACGAGTTCGAGACCAGACCACTAGGCTCTACCGACACCACTAAAAACAATAAAAAAAAAGAAAACACTTTTCAAAATCAAACATTACAAGAATTACTAAAAAGTAGCATTCCCATTCCGTTTCCATACAACTTAAAATTTTTAATTTATAGTTCCGATAGCGCCTAATCCAAAAAACATATTTTTTAAAAAAAAATTTAACAGATTTAAATACACTTCTGGCCACCGTAAATGCAACACCAAGAAAGACAAGAGATAGCACAACAAAATTTATTTTGTAGATAACATGTTGACCAAGTATCAAATGATTAAATTTATAGACTTCTTTGAAGTGTGGTTCCTGCCAGAATCAGTAACCAGAGTAGCCGCCATTATTGGAGATCACCACTGCCACACGCCGCGGCACTGATTCAAAGATACTTCGGATGTGTTCTTGGGGTACAGCAGACCAAGCAGTTTCCACACGTTGCCAAAGTTGATCTGGTGTGGCAGCTGGGGTTGTAATTTGGGTGCCTCTTGGTGGAATAAAACTCCACTCAACACGTTCTTCACACAAAAAATTACTCAAATTACTGTTGCTATTACTCATAATTTCTCTAAGTCTTTTTAGCTCTAAGTGCGTGCCAACAAAATTGGTAGCATTGTCTGAAAACATACGTTCCGATTTTCCTCTTCTACTGAAAAATCGTTTTTAAAGCTGCAATGAAAGCCTCACTAAATAATTCTGTAACTATTTCAAGGTGACACGCCTTTGTCACCATGCACACGAAAATGCACACATAGACTTTATTTAAACTCCTTTCCTTTGATTAGGATATTTAATCCAAAAATGGGGGGGGGGGGGCCACAAAAATCTATTCCCACTTTGCTAAAAGGAAACCTTTGATAAATTCTCTCGGCTGGCAATTGACCCATAATTTGTAAACAAGTAATGGGTTTTGCCTCTAAAAACACTACACTAGAAACATATAAGTAAATAAAAATCACTTCACGTAAGAGTATTACTAAGAATTATCCTAAAAAATGTTGAACAATAAAGACAATACTGTTTACTTACAAAGAAACACACACAGGAAAATTCACAAAATCTAAGTAACTAATTGTTTAGAAAAGAATTAAGAGATTTGTGACACAAACAAATGCTCTCTTAACTTTTCTTCACTCTCAATATTCAAACAGCAAGTAAACAAACCAAATTATTTTACTATTAATATCAAGCTTCACAAATAGCAGTATTGAATTAATTTTAAGAGTACACATGCAAACAACGCTAAATACGTATATAATTCAATAATAGACAGTTTCTTAGCAAACTATGAAAATTTCACCTTTAAATGAATATTAAGGTTAACATATATGCATATACAACGATAACAGAAAAATTTAATAATAAGGATACATTATATGAATATTTAATGTCCAACCTAGATTAAGGATTGAATATATTACCTCCTGAGCAATGGCGATTATTTTACCTCATGGGCTCCTCCTCAAGAGTGTTCGTTTGGGGGGGGGGACAAATGTCCGGTTCCCCTTGTGTTTCAACTGGTGGTGCAGAGGAGGGGGACATTCTCGGTCCCCGCAAGAATTCTCCCCTCGCGGGATCAAGGACTTCTGTAGTTTTCCTTTCAGGGTTTCGATTTCACCTCGTAACTTCCGCCTGATGCCGTCCAAGGAAGGGGTCTCTGCTGTGCTCTTTTCACTCTATTTCTTTTTGTCCCGCACAAGCTGCGCTTTTCCTTCACAACACAAATCTCCATGATGGTCACTTCCGGTTGGACTCGCCGTTTAAATACACTATTTTGAAGTTTTTGAGAGTATTCACTCATTCTCAATTTGAGTCTAACTCTCTTACGCAGTTTAGCTTTCGTTGTCTTCGTTCTTTCTCGCAATGCTTGTCTCCTTCTCATAATACCAAATCGTTTGATAAAATCAAACAATTCCAAAGCCTGTCTTTCTACTCCTCGCTTATCTTGCGAATTTTTACGTTTAAAACACGAATGATGGGGCACAAGTATAACGTTGCTTGAGATCTTTAAATTCGAGTTAACACACACAGGATTAACATCTTCTTTAGTTTTATCCTTTATCACATCGACTGATGTTTCTTCTTTTTCTTCATACATCTCATCATCAGCAGAAATTGGTGGTACGTTAAATGAGTCCCTAGATAAATCCTTTTCTTCCCCAATAGCGACAGGTTGTGCTACAGCATCTGGATCAACACTAAGCATTTTGGCTCGTTCACTTTTAACTTGTTTTTGCTCTTGCATTATTTTGCATCCTTCTGTTTTCAATCTCATTTTCTTTTCAAACACCGTTCTTCTGTGCGCACTAGCGTCAAACACTATTCGCAGTTTCGTTGCGAGAGATTCGTTTTTTATCATCACTTGGTGAGGAAGACAAAACACTGGGTTATTTGTTGAAATAAAAGGATTTGTTGCCTCATCAATTATTCCCTCATCAAAATAATTCTTTATACCCTTACAATACTCAGAATACAACACCTTATCACTTTGCACGTTTCTCATAAGACTTCCGAGTTGTCCTTTCACTAAATTAAAATCATCACTCAACTCATTACTATCTCTTATTAACCCACAATGAATATTATTATTCTCACTTCACCTCCTACACTTCCTCTAGCGACGTATCCGAACACAGTATTTTGTAATAGTAGTCAGAATCCCCACAATAAATTTGGCTTGTTCTCAGTAATTCGTAAATCATTTCCGCCCCTAATAACACATCAATTTTACCAGTAATATTAAATTTATAATCTGCTAGTTTAATCTCGTTTGGTTTATCTAATGATACATTTATTATTTTATTCGGAGTCAAATCGGTTATTTTTTTTACAATTAATAAATTTAGCTCTTTTTTGAAACTTAAATCGTCATTACTTATGGTGGTTGTAACGCACCCATTTATTGCCATTGTCGATTCATTCAAACAAGATACTAACAAATTAATTTTCTCATTTTTAATTGCAATCTATCCGCACAATCCTTAGTAATAAAATTTGACTGACTCCCCACATCTAAAAGCCCTCTCACTTCATGCAAGATGCCAAATCTATCCCTAAGGTAACACTGGACGCTACTGAGTAAAACTGTTTTTGTTTTATTTTTTAAGAAGCTGGTAGCTACGAACGACTTTTCTTCATTCTCAGTTAGGGAGAAAGCGATGTCATCTGATTCTCTCTGCCCCACAAACGCGGGTGCTCGGGGGTTAAGGACGCTCCCTTCAACTCTTTGTGTGGGTACGGAAGATTTATTGTTCGTTTGGGGGAAGTGAATAAGGCGGTTATGTGGCTTTCCACAGAAGCAGTTCCTCGCCCTGCACCTTCTAACATTGCAGTCCGAAGAAAGACACTTGAAACACAGATAATTGGATTTCAAGAAATCCACTCTTTCACTGACGCTGAGAGATTTAAAATTGGGGCATAAATACAGCGGATGGAATTCGTTTGATTTACAACAAAAACATTTCACATTTTTAATAGAAGATAAATTAACACTCGCAACATTATTCGAACCACGATAATTATAGACATCATTACGCTTGTATTTTGGAAATAAACTTTGTTCTTTAAATTTTTCCTTTGGATGATATAAAAATATCACACTCACGACCCAACTCTTGTGGTTTATACCACATTTCGCCTTATTTAATGCCAATATGCGCACTTAATTCTCTGTCTAAAGTCTGTCTCTATTATCTTATCTGATATAATTAACTCACAAACTGATTTAAAATCGTTTACCTCCCGCAACTGGCAATAGTAATTGAAATTTGTGCTTAATCTGGACGCGAATTGAACATAACTTTTGTTATGTATATTTTGAACTTTTTTAAACTGATTTAAGCATTCATAGGGGGTCGGTTGAAATTCTTTTAACACAATTGCTTTTAGTTTATCATAATCACGTAAATCCTCTTCTCGAAGATAAACCATTAAATTATTTGTTTTTTCTCCTAGTATATTCAAAAGAATTTCGGGTTTTAATTTCTCAGGAACATTTTTAGTTTTAAATGCCTTTTCAATAGATTGAAAAAATAAATTAAACGACTCTGCTCTTTGTTGTACTGGGATAGTTAAAGTTTTAATACTCTTTATTAAACTTTCAATATTATACTCGGTTGTTATTATTTGATTTTCCTTTTGTAAAGGTACATTTTTACTCGATTGATTATGTAATTTTGCTATTTCTAACTCCCTCTCTAACTGTGACAGTTTAATTTTTTCAATTTCTAATCTATTTTCTTCCTCCAACGCCCTTCTTTCGTTTGCATTTCTTATATCATTCATTTCCTCCAACACACAATCAATAATAGTCTGATACGTGTCTTTATCATTGTTGTAAATCTCACTCTCCTGTATTAACTCTCTTAAATCTAAAACTTTAGCATTATCAGGTACATCTAATTTTAACTCCTCTGCAATAGCCCTCAATTCATCTTTTTTAAATTTACCTATACTCATTTTCACAAAATTAAGTTATCTCAATCACAAAAATGAAACACATTTAATTCACAAAATAATTTTCTCAACCACAAAATAAAGTTAACTCAGCCACATTTGAAACACATAAATCCTAAAATAATTATTTCGATCACAAATTTAAGTTATATCAACCACAAAAATGAAACACAAAAAATCCCAAAATAATTATCTCAACCACAAAATAATTATCCCAATCACAAAATAAAGTTAACTCAGCCACAATTGAAACACATATAAATCACAAAATAATTACACCTCAAACACTATTAAAAATATAGATGACTAACCTCTCACCAAGTGATTATCTCCACGAAAAACATCACGTTAGCTCTTTTGTTTTCATTTTTTTTTTTTTTTGCACACACACACGGTTTAAAATTCTTGATCTTCGGTCCCGGCCATTTCAGGCTCTGACGGACCATCTACGCGCACTGATACTGGTTTGCACATTTTGTTTTTCACTATAATTGTTTACACCACAAATTAAATGGCACGAAACCGTTGCAACAAGAATTTTATTAGAGCGTTCTCCATACGCTCTTTCTCACACAAAGTTTACACAAACACTGAACTCTATACACACTAGCGCCCTCTCGCGACAAATATTCACTTGTTATTGTGGGCGTCACAAAAATATTTTGTTCAACACTGAACAATATGTTTTGCCAGAAATTTTAAATTAATTTCTGTGTTTTGTATATTTGGTAATTATTAGAAAATAACAAATCATGTTATTTTATCTATTTTCATATAAAAAGTCATTTTTGCTGTTCTTGAAAATATATTTAATATTATTAGGATATCCAGGTTTTTAGCATTGTTTATTATTTTATTTTACATTGTATGGAAATATTTGTTTGGCTTACACATGTTATATTTTTAAAAATATTTATTACTTAGCATGTGTTTGAAAATTCTACTATCTTTGAACAATGTTTCAACTTCATATATGTATGAATTATATATTTTAATAAATTTCTAATGTTGTATGCAGTTCATTGTGCTGTAAAAATAAAATTCATTTTCATCAAAGAATAAATCTTTTATCATTAATCAAAAACTTTCATGTTAACTAACTCCAATATTATGTAATTTTTTAAAGATTTTTCTACAAATTTAAATTGTATTTTAAAACAGTCCATAGTATTCATATATATATGGGAAAATGACTACAACCTAATAATGATAAATGCTTTATTGAACAAAATGAAGGATGAAATATTTAAACTATAGTAAACACCAAAGGAGAACGTCTTCCTCCTACGTCTAGAGCTTAGCGTCTCTAACGTTCGTCTGCCTCATTTCCCGTGTGTCCTTCAGTCGGACATTCTGGCGGGTGTGACGTCAGTGTGGACTACTCCACCCTAAGTACAGGGGGGCATCGCACATATCCAACCCTACATCGGCCATCATGACCGGAAGGCGACCTCGCCTGATTATTTACAATGATAAAATGGTACGATATATAGTAATAAAATATTAAAATATACACAGTAGATAAAAGAATTATACACAACACAAAATATCATCAAATAAAAATTACAAAAATACTGAAAAATGAGCAAATTTAAAGTAATAATTGATAAATAGGAAAAATTTCATACATTACCACTGGGGTAAAACAAATTATGTTAACGATACAAATAAGATCAAGGCTAAAATAAGAATCTGGAATAAGGAACACAGGAACATATTCAAGCAAGATACTCGTACTTCAAAATACTTAAATTTGTACTAAAATGAAATAAGAAAATATTAGAGTCATTCAAATAAAAATGGGAGCAAAAATAAATAAATAAATAAAAAGTCTGTTGATAATGTCTATAACGAAAGTCTTTCACAGGAAGAAAAATTGTGAACAGTTTTTAATGGAGAAATCATGTAGAGTTAATTTGGTTTGGCCAGAGTTTCATGAATTCTGCACAAGTAGACGTTTTTGATGGTCCATCGACGAAATCACACTTTTCTACGTCATAAGTGTCATTGTGCTTGACTTTTGTAACTTTGTATGGTCCGAGGTATTTTTGCTTAAGTTTCAAGCCTGGACCAAACTGAGTGCGTTTAATTGCTACTAGGTTGTGTAGTTGATATTTATGAGCTTGTCTGCGCAGGAGATTGTACGTGCGGCGATTCTCATCTTGAACTTTGTAGATTTGCTTTTTGGCATCTTGACGGAGAGCATCACGTTGTTCTTGGAATTGAGCTGTAATCTCATCGTTAAGATGTTGGACTATCTCAATGTCCTGGCAAGACTTCATCTTGGTGCCGAAAGGAGTTCAAATGGAGTCATCTTGATGCTTCTTTGAAAAGTTGAGTTCAGGATTTCTTGCAGGTGGGTACGTGAGAGTACCATTTCTCAGGATCGTCGACAGAAAGTTTTGACAGCACAGCAATGATGGTGGAATTTTGTTTTTCAATTTGGCCATTAGATCTCGGGAGACCTGTTGTACGGGGGATATGACGGATGTGATGCTTATTACAGTAATCATCAAATGCGGCGGAAGTAAATGCGGATCCTTTATCAGTGATAATCCTAGCGGGGTTTCCGAAAACATATGTCGTTGGTTTTCTAACCCTTTTATGACTTCTGCAGCGTCCGTAGATCTAGTGGGATACAGCCATGTAAATTTACCGAATGCGTCTATCACTGCAAAAACGTGCTTGTATTTCTTAGAAGTTGTCGCTAGAGGACCCAAATCATCTATGTATGGAGTGGTAAGTCGTTCTTTTCTATCGGGTTAAGCATGCCATCTTGTTTATCACGTTTCCGGTTTGTGAGAATGCATGTAACACAGTTTTGAATGCATTTTTCAACTTTGTCTTTAAGTCGTGGGATGTAAAAGTCTTTGCTAATTAAATCTTGTGTGCGTAGAACAGCAAAATGGCCACGTTCATGTGCAGTTTTAATGATATTAGCCTGCATTTCGTCAGGTACCACTAGTAAATCGGTGCCATTGACTGTTTTGTACTTTACGATATAGTTATCATGCGGCGTTGTTTCTAAAAGCGTCTTTATCGCTGTGATTTGGTCATCAGCCTGTTGTGCTTTGAGAAATTGAAGATGGACACTATTTTGGATTAGCATACAATGTGGAGGTCGACTGAGAGCATCCACGTGAGCCATCTTTGAGCCTGTACGGTGTTCTATTGTATAGTTAAATTCTTGGAGATAAAGTGCCCATCTGGCTATCCTGGGGTTAAGCTCTTTTTTACTTAGTGTTTTGACGAGGGCGTCACAGTCAGTAATAATTTTAAATGATGTTCCTAGTACATAGATGCGAAACTTTTTAAGTGCTTCGACCACTGCAAGGACTTTTAGTTCAAAACTAGTGTACTTTCTTTCATTGTCTGATGTCTTTTTTGACATGTAGAATACAGGGTGAAACTGATTGTCATGTATGGATTTTTGGAGTTGTACTGCACCCAAACCGTCAATTGACGCGTCAGTGTGAATCTCAGTGGGAGAATTTTGATTAAAAATACTTAGAACGGGTTGTTGGGAAAGTAAGTATTTTAATTTTTGAAATGCTGCCTGCTGTTCAGCATAAAATTGGAAAGGGGAGTCCTTACGAAGGAGGTCACTCAAAGGTTTTGCTATGGTCGAATATGAGGGTAAAAACTTTCTAAAATAGCCAGTAAGACCAAGAAATCGGCGAACGTCTTTAATATTTTTAAGATCTGGATAATTAATAACAGCTTTAGTTTTTGAAGGGGAAGGAAACAATCTACCGTATTCTATAATATGGCCAAGAAACTCAATTTTATTTTGTAAAAATTGACATTTTTTAAAATTTATTTCAAGTCCGTAATCACAAGCTACCTCTAGAACATTTTTTAGATATTCAAGGGCTTGGGACTCATTAGCAGCGGGAATAACAACATCATCCATATATGGGAGAACAATACTTTTCGAAATCAGATGTCGGAAAATGGCATTTATGTATCGCATAAAAGTGGAAGGACAAGTACTTAGTCCAAAAGGCATTCGTCTAAATTGATACTGCCCATTGTGAGTAACAAAACTAGTAAATTTACGGCTTCTTTCATTTACCGCAACATGGAAAAATCCATTTTTTAGATCTAGAGTAGTAAATATTTTAGCATTTTGGAGACAATCTAAAATATCGTCAATTAAAGGAAGAGGATAGTTATCTTTAATAAGTTTGCGATTTAAGCGTCTATAATCAATGCAAACTCTTGATTTCCCGTCTTTTTTCTTTACTACCGCAACTTGACTAGCGTAAGGAGATGAACATGGCTCAACAATTTGATTTTCAACCCATTCATCAACTTGAGCGTCCACTATATCTCATTCGGCAAATGGCAAACGTCGGGGCTTATGAAATATCGGTTCGTCGTCGGTAAGAGCGATATCAAGCTCAATGTTTACAGTTTTTGTTTTTTTAGGCGTGTATGCCAATAGCAGTTGTTCGACTTCAGTTCGATTATGCTGAGAAACATTTGGACCGATATCGAATGTGGGTGAATCGTCGGAAATCGTCATAATAAAATTTTCATCTACACTATCAGAGGATCTTAAAATTTGGGAAAATTTTACGCCTGTAGGCGATATATTTAGATGTGCTTGTTTGATTACGTCACAACCGATTATGAGGTCATAATTTGTACAAGAATTTGGTACAACAGAAATAGTAACAGAAAAAATTTGATCGTCGATAGTAATTTCAGAATCAAAAGTTCCTATCACATTAATTCGCGAAAAACCAAAACCTGTTAATAATGTATTGGTTTGTTTCAGTGGCGGTGCATCTATATTTATGTAAGTAGAATTTCTTAATAGTGTTAAATTGCTGCCTGTGTCTATTAATCCGTTAAGTTTACGGCCAAAAATTGTTACGTCTTTACACATATTTATAGGAGAAGGCAATTCATGTACAGCATTTACACCAGAAGGTGGTGTAGAACTATTATTTAAATTAGTTCGTCGCATTCAAATGATTTGTGACCATAAAGATTACACGAGAGGCATCTGGGATCACGTGAATGATTAGGACAAGATTTTGATAGGTGACCTATATCATTACAATTAAAACAACGTTGGGGATTTTTAGCTGCGTCAGAAACGTTAAATTTTGTGGTTTTCTTTGGAAGCTTTGTTCTTTAGAATCGCGTCCTCGGCTTTCATATGAATGACAAAAATTCGGTGAATTAGAGTTATGTATTCCCATGTTTTTAATGACTGTTTCATAGGTACGTAATTTCTGCTTAAATTCGGAAAATGAGGTTGCACCATATAGAATTATTTTATCTGAACGAAGCCCATCAATTCCATAATGACGTACTGCATAATTGATGCTTCGTCAATTTTTGAATCACATCTATTTGCTAATTCACGCATGGAATTAAAATATTGCATTAAAGTCTCGGTTTTAAACATTTTTCTTTTCTCTAATTCGCGGTGAATCTCTATGGAAGTAACTGAATCCGAAAATTCTTCAATTAAAGCTTTTTTAAATGACTCGTATGTATTTAAATTTCTTTGTGAAAAAAGAAATGATTTAGCAGTTCCACATACTAGACGTTTTGCGAAAATTAATTTTTGAGAGGAACTGATAGCTGGGAATAAATCAAAATTTTCTTCAATATCGCGAAAGAAACTATTTACAGAATAAAAATCTTCGCTAGTAAATTTTCTACTAGTCGCTGAAATATCCCGCAATAGGGTCCAAAACTGAGTATTCATCTCTGTAAAGGAAGCATCGTTTGAATGGGGAGGAAAAGTATTTTGTGTACAAAGAGATGAGACGTTTTGATGTGCCGGCATGAAAGAATAACCTTGAACACTGGGTAGGGTTGCGTTGCTGCCCAGATGTTGAAAGGGGAGTGTTGGTTGTTCCCTGTGTTGAAAAATTCCTGTCTAACGAGAGTTTTGATGTTCGTTTTTGAAACGTGGATTGATTCTCAGAAAAAACTACGTTCTCGCTTTCAGAAAAGGACGTCTCTGAATTTTTTAATGTTAGTAGGAATTCATCTAAGTTCGTCAAAGCTTTAAATATACTATTGCATAAATTTTGCTCATTTGTTTCCACGTCTAAATACAATAAATTAGCGACTGAGATGAAATCAGGCAATGAGAATTCGGTTAAAATTTTTTCTTTGTGTTCTTCGACTCTAAACTCTTTAGGGAATGTGGAAAAATTTCTTATTTTATTTCGCGAAGAACGGTCAAATTCGGTGAATCCTAATATAGAATTTAATGTTTTTACAGCACGAGTTGTACCACATTTCAACGAATTGGCAATTATAGGAATATCACCTAATTTAATATTTTTACAGGACATCTTAATATACAAAATTAACCACTTTGAAAATTTATAGACGGTGCAAGGTTGTAATCAAAATTTCCCAATCACACTCTGAGTTAAAACTACTAAATACAGTAATTTGAAAGCCAAAATAAACAAACAAAAAATACGTTTAATTAAATTTTGCCTACCTGGGGTTGGGGAGCAGTCCGTACACTAATCCAGAACCAGTTGAGGCACAAGAATCCAATAAAAAGATAGTCCTACAAGTCGTTTTTACACTTTTAGCCCTGTAGCGTTCATTGAAGAAAAAAAATATTAAGCGTCTTATAAAAAAAAAATTTCTCGTCTAGAAGAGATTTTCATTAATATGCAAGAGAAAGGCCGAGCCCCCAAAATATTTGAAAATGACTACAACCTAATAATGATAAATGCTTTATTGAACAAAATGAAGGATGAAATATTTAAACTATAGTAAACACCAAAGGAGAACGTCTTCCTCCTACGTCTAGAGCTTAGCGTCTCTAACGTTCGTCTGCCTCATTTCCCGTGTGTCCTTCAGTCGGACATTCCTGGCGGGGTGTGACGTCAGTGTGGACTACTCCACCCTAAGTACAGGGGGAGGGGTTGTGACATCGCACATATCCAACCCTACATATATCATACTATTTTTAAAATTTATATGTAATTCAATAAGTAAAAAATATTTTTAAGACAAAGGATAGTTAATTTGAATTTCTAAAGACTGTTACGCCTTTTCTTATGTGATATTTTAACTTAATATTGTGTAATAATTACTATAAATTATAAATCAAATATTGTTTTAAAAATTTCCTTAATTTGCATATTTTTTAATGGTTTGGAATCATTACTACATTATAGAATGAATATTATTGCCTTTACTTTTAATATGTTGGAATCATGTTACAAAACAAGGAAAACTTGTATATTAATGTATGTTTATTGAAATGAAAAATTTAATTTAAATTCAAAGTTGCCTACAAGAAGAGAATTAAATTAAGAACTTATGTGGTAGCATTGTTATCAATCATAATATATACACTTGTAAAGCAAAAAATACTTTTATATTAACCAATAATCTATGTACACTAGGTGTTATTTTCAAATATTTGCATAAAGTTTGCTGATTGTGAAAATACATTTCAGAGTATTACTATCAGATGGATATCTAGATTAATATGATATTCATTATTTTATTTGGTTTACATGTGAGATAGAATTTTCAATTTAGGTTTAAATAAATATTTTATGCGACAATATTTTTAAAAATATTTATTACTTTCCATTTTTAAAATGCTGCTAACAAATTCCAATTCACTTAAGAAAAAAAGAAAAAAAAACTTCCCTTTAAAAAAAAGAAAAATGTTTCTTTTATAAAATTTAAACATCAGTAGAGAAAATAGTACATTATCAATAAGTAACTTGCAGTAAGCAAGAATTAACTGAGTATCACATGACAAATAATGAATTTAGCTCATATAACAATACACACATTGAGAAAATTTTAATAAGTTCAATACACAATTTTCAAGAATTCTAGCTACAGCAACATTTAAGAATAAAATATTAAAATGCATTTGAAAATCTAAGCAAATATATGTTATAGATATTTTCAAATAAAATTATTTACATTAATCAGCATTCAAAATAACTTTATTCAAGAATATGAGAAATTTGATATTTACAACAGCAGCAAATTTTAACTTTCAGCCCTGAATTTCTACATTATACAGGACGTTTCAATTATTGACGAATATGTCTTGATTTTGTAAGCCATGTTTACTGGGAAATAATTCAAGAATTTTTTCCAATTTTCACAACTTTCTAAGTTGTTGGTCATCTCAGAATGACAATTGAGAAGAAAAAACAACTTATTGACTCATTAACAGATTTTATATTAAAATCCAAATTTAAGTAAACCCCCTATCAGTATATAGAAATAATGTTTTAATCGTTTTTATTTTAATTAGTAAAGTATAGGTTAGTCAACCTTTGAATATAAATACCTTTAATGCTGGACTTCAGCTTCCAGCACTGGTCATTATACATGCATGGCTAGGTATATATTGTTTTTTCAAATTAATAAAAAGGATGACTTATCTTTATTCCTCAATTTACATATGAATTTCAATATTTTATGAGATTCACATTGTTTTTAATTATTTTGAGGGTAACTGTATATTTTAAAAATAATTATCCAATATGTTCCATACCATTCTTATAATAGGGCATTTAACCTCTTGTGTTCTTTGAAACTGTCCAATTCTATTTGTTTGCATTCATCTGTTATATTTAAAATTAGCATTCTTTCAGATTAAGAGAAGTTTGTTCTCAAATTGCAGCATTTGTGACATTTACTGACAGATTTTTCATTGCTAAGTAATAGAATATGATGAAAATTATTGGAATTTCTAAACACCAATTCTTAATTTTTAAACAAATATGTTTTGCCAGAAATTTAAAAAAATATATTTTTAACTCATGCTTTAAAAAATTCATTCAGGTTTATTGTATAATCCCAATATGTATATAATTTTGTACAGACAAAATTCCCCTACGAGGGGCTGTTAAAAGTAGAAATCACTGCAAAGTAGCAAGTTTGGGTGGTTATTATGAGAAGCACATACTGGATAGTGTCAATAAACCAGCTCTCTGGTGCTGTTAAAGAGTATCAATAGTATGCATGTAATTAAATTCATTAGTTTTGTAATGCTTGCCTTAGTCCTTTGAATTCTGTCAATGACGGATTCTTTCAAAAAGATTGAGAATGTGAATTTTACAAATCGGTTAATGAAAGTTTATATGTAAAACAGATAAATAGTTTTCTAGATATAAAATGAAATTAAAAAAATTTCAAAACATTTTAAATAAATTTATTTGGTCATCTTCATAAAAAAATAATACAAAGATAAATACACTGTTAATTACAATAAATTGAGATAATATAATGTTAACTTGCAACCAATTTGAACAGTACAATGGTATTAATTGCATTGATTGGAATAGTATATTTTTTATTTGTAAGGGGTATTTGAAATACGAACTGTTTATTTGCTGAGTTTGAATATCCACTTAACACAGCAGACCTTCCCTTTTTGTAGTGAGTAGCCTTCTGTAACCTTGGTCATTGAAAATTTTTAAAAATTGCTTATTTGCCATTATTTTGAACTACACAGTATTTATTTACAATTTAAGTTACATATTTTTCTATTTGTAATTGTTTGAATTACATATTGTTCATTTGTAATTATTTGAATTACACAGTGCTTATTTTCATATACCTATAATACTAAGGAATTATTTGAAGAATTTTTAATTCAAATAGAGTCAATTATAAAATTAATTAACTAATGACACACACACAATTCAAATATATCCATTCATATGAATTCAAATTGTTAAATATTCCATTCTTTGAGTTAATTAAGATCAAAATAATTGTAACTCAATATAAGAAGCTGTAATGACTTCGCTCAGCTTATAAATATAAAATTTATTAAAGTGAAGATCAACTAAAACAGAACACTCGTTCCAAGATCAGGTTCAGTCTCTGCATTCGTAGTAATCCAAAGTCCTTCGCAGAGGATTATAATTGAAGAGGCAGGGTAATCGCGACCAGTCTTTTGCTATCGCTGGATCGCTGAAGAGATAATTCGCTGAATCGTTCAAGCTGGATCTTTAGAGAGGCCTCCAATCGGTTCTCCCGCCCGATCTCCCTTCAAAATCTTACGCCGCGCCTTTTAAAGACCAGGTTGCTCTCGGTCACTCTTTTCGGCTCCCTTTGTCCCTTGTCTGTCGGCTTCTCCAACGTGGGAAAATTCCTGGTCCAAATGTTGGGTGCTGAACTGACGCCCCACCGTCGCCAAGGATGCGTGGGAACGGAAATTCCACACAGGCCGGGGAACATGTCCACTCTCGGACTATGAGAAAAGGGTCGTGGGAACAGAGTTCACAGCCCATTATGGCCACCTTTTCCCAACAATTAGGGAAAAAAGCGCGGCTACATCACAGCTTAGCCCATTAGGGCCACTTCTTCCCAGCAATTAAGGAAAAGAGCGCGACTACATCCCAAAGCAAAATCTCTTTCATATTATCTTATACTTAATATAATACTAAGTAAAATTCATGTTTAGAACCTTTTTTTATATTTTCAGAATTTAAAATTAAAAAAGATATAAATTTTCTATAGAATTAAAGGAGTTATCCTGTTAAAATTCCCCTTCAATAAAAATCAGGATACATAACTAATAGAAAAAGAACTGATTGAACAATTAACAGATTCTGAGTTAAAATGAAGATATGAATTACATTATCTTGAATTTTGGTTAAAAATTTACACAGAATATCTTCACATTTCAGCAAAAGCTGTAAAAGGACTTTAATACAACATATTTATGTGAAGTCTTTAATTTGTGTGAAAAGTCCTTAACTCAAGTAAAAAAAACACTACACAGAAATAAATTGGATGATTAACATGAAAAATACACACACACAATTACAAATAACAAATAGAACCCGATTGTAATTTTTTTTCCAAAACAACTTTGGTATCCAGCTTCAAACTCCATTGGACTGTCCTAATTCCTTCAATTTATGGAAAAAATTTCTGCAAGAAAAATTATTTAAAAGTAAAATTTTTATAAATAAATATTTATCAGTCAATAAATTCATAATGTAATTTAAATTTAGAATAAATTGAAAACAAATCAATTGCTAATCTTCAGTTTAACAAATATGTATGAATTAAATAAATATGTAAATTAGCACAATTACTTGGATTACTTTAAGTTATTAATAAAATTTGAACATACCACATAAATGAGCATTCTGCACTTTCCTACATTTCATGTGTATCATATCAGTTCATAAAGCTTGAAGAACCTTGATCCTCCATACAGGTGAATATTCACGGGACATAATCAGGATGCTCCGAGCTTCTACAAAGCAGTTTAATTCCTATAATAATTGCCAATGCTTAATTCATGAGATCTATATTAAAATAGTTGACTATGTACAAGAGCAAAATAAATGGCTCCCACAAAGCTTAGTTAAAATTATCATTTCAATTAAAAAATCATCTCAATCATAAAACGATATATTATAAATCCTAAAACAAAATATTAAACTTATTTTTTAGCACAACTGATTCAATATAACCTTGAAATTTTAAAATTAGTCAAACAAAGCTAGTGTATCTAGATAACTTTTATTTCTATGTTACGTACTTACACCCACTATGTAACGCAAAAAGCAATTGAATTCATACAACAAATATTCGTGTAACAGAAACAAGCTATTTTTTTAAAATTTTCATTTCTTCAAGAAATACAAATATAAGTGATTGTGTAATTAACAAATAAAAGTAGTCGAAAATTATTTCTGATTGTGTGTTGTGAAAACTGTCGCCAAAATTGCTGCCAAGGTTAAGATAAATAAGAATCGAGCAATGTTTGTAACAAATACACGGGATTATTTCGAAAAAGCACAACAAAATTTGAATAATATCATTTAAACACAAACTTGTAATGAAATGCTTATTAAATAAAACAGATTTAACTCTCGCTTACCAATTTTTCGGTTGCAAAGTAGCCTCCCATTATAGCCATGTGGATAGACTCGTAGGACAGCGGTAAATTAAACGGTGATTTAAAAATTCGTAGAGGTTCTCAGAAAAAGATCCACATGTGGAACAAAGAGTGCATAGTTTACTCTCTTTCATGCCGGTAATTTTAAAAGGCTAAAAATTCTGCTTAAGAAATGCAAGGAAAATTAAAATTACTTCTGCTTAAGTTTGTATACAAAACAATGTTATTTTGTTGAAACCGGAAGAAGTTGAGTGTTTTAATGACCGCAGCGCCCCCATAGTAAGCTTTACGGTAGAACCTGTCCATAACCGATTTATCTTGTTTATGGAATTGCTGTATTATTGTTACAGAAATATAAATAAATATTAACATAAGAATCTCACGCGCCTTACGTCATTTACCTTACGTCATCGCGTAACGCGTAACGAAAATTTTTCTCTACCGTGCCATAAGAAGTTAACTTCAAAAACTATCCTATGTTTTAAGTAGGATGAAATGACAAACAGTATGCAAAATTATATTATGATCGTTTGAGTAGTTTTGGAATTTATCGCGGACAAACACTGTGACGCGTAATTTTTGTATATAAAGATGGAAAAAGTAATTGACAAAAATGTAAACAAACGTTTACAAGAATATGTTTAGGTTTTTCACTTTTTCACCAAAACATAATTTTTTGCTTTTAGGTACACTGAAAAAAACCATTGCAATTTTTGGGTTCCAAATTCTTCTTACTTCTATACATGATGCCTGTGCATATAGTGAACCTATTTTTTGAATCGAAATAGAACACAGTTTTTTAAAAAATATTTTTATGTATGAAAAAAAAGGGGTGGGAGAATAAAAATTTTCAAAATTACAAGGCTTTATAATTTTTTTTAAAGAAACTACCTTAATATTTTACTAAAAAATAGGTTTACTATACTTTGCGTATTGTTTTACAAGTGCAAAAAGTTTTTTACATATTTAAGAGACAATTTTCTTAAGAAAGTTACCTAAACATAAGCATGTATTATGAGATCTCAAAAATTAGTCCAACTTAAATTAAATATTTAATTTTAATTTTCAGTAGCCCGAAACTACCAAACAACAGTCAAAGCTGGTTATTTAAATTGCAAATACGTGCATGCATTCCGAATCCTCTGCTCTGTTGCAAGTGTCGGAGGCTCGAATACTCACAAACAGCCTGCCGTGGGCAACAAAAGTGCTCTAGATGTGCTTCTGTTGGTCATTCTTCCACAGATTGCAGTCTGGAGCAGAAATGAGTTAATTGTTCACAGACTCATTCCTCCTATTTAAAGCTTTCCAATAATTGGAAAACCGAAAAAGAAAAATCGAAGCAATTAAAACTAATAAAAATATATCATATATAGAAGCCTGAATTAATAGCCCCGTAGTTATACCAAACTTACACCCATGCTTCCAAACCTTCAATTGAACCCACTACAACCAAAACAGATGGAAATATTACCAAAATAAAATGCCCACCTTTGCAGTTACTTCAACCTCTAATATCTCTACCAAAACCAAATATGTTTTCCTCGATTCCTTCAGTCACCACATCGTCGTCTTCCTCCTACCTTCCACATCTTCAATAGAACCTACAACGTCGGAGTCTCAGCCATCTATTCCTATGTTTCATACCCCTGTTCGTTCATCATAAAAAGATCAAGTAACCACCGTTGTCAGATCAAGAGAGAATTTTCCATCCTTACCGACTAAAATAAAGCCATCTTTTCCTGCACCTAATACATCCATCACGGTATGTGATAATCAAACTTCCCGTATATCTACTACAACTCGAGCTTTGAAACAAAAGGCAAAAAATTGTTCAAAAAAGCGCAATTTGGAAAAAACGACCCTAATATAGAAATAAAAATGGCGACCCACAAACCGAGAAAAAGTTCTCCAATGCAGGATACACACACACACACACACACACACACACACCGGACGAGGAAATGCCGGAATACGATGCAGAAGAATACATTTTAATCGAAATATCGTTGTCACTTAATCAGTATTGCCTTTTAACACCCACTTGTGTTAAAACGGTAAAAAGTGATTTTTTTTTTTTTTTTAGTTTCATAACTTTGAAAGCGGCATATATTTTAAGCAGTTTATCGCAATTTTTATGCGTCTTATTTCGTTTTCTCTCATTTCAGCTGTTTTAACCTTGTCTGACATGATGGGATATCTCCCACCAAAAATTAAATGTTTTTATCTTATGAATTTGATTTTTATATTTTATATCATAATTTACCTTATGCAACTGTAACTGCGTTTTGTGTGTGTCGATATCTTAAGGTATTTTAGAATGTTTTTCAATTTTAACAAATGCTTGGCGCAGTATAGCAAGACTTGGCTCTTATGCCAATAAACCCCACGATCACTCACTCACAATAATATTTATTTACAAACAGAAAAAAATCAATGTACTCTAAAAAACATTTACAAAAAATTTAATACACTATCAATTTAATATTTAATTTCACATTTTTCAGAATATGCAATTGTTTTTTTCGAAATGAAACAAGCGTGTTAGAGGATGTTTTTAAAAAATAATTCCTTCCCAGTGATGAAACAGACCATTATATAATATTTTTTATTATGAAACAATTACTTCTAATCGAAAATAATTAGAGTTAAATATCACAAAAGCATTAGGAGTTAATTACATCTCGAACTTAGTTTTATAGTGAAACACATAATTATCTTCATACTTTGATGAGAAGACAATAAGTTATAAGTGATTAGTATAAATTATGGTTATTAGAAAATAAATTATAAGACAAAGCCCTAACATTTCCAACATTTGTGAAACACTGAACAATAAAATTGAATTATTTTGAAATTTTGTTATGACCAACTTATAATTATGTTTTGAACAATAAAATCAATTAAAAATGTTTCATCTCGCAGATTGCGATAATCAATAACGAAGAAGGGAAACTATAAATAATCTACAACCAAATCCTTTTTCACAGAACACTTTTTAGTTCTCTTGAGATTGGATCTTCCTGTCAGTAAAGTTTTCGTTATAGGTAAGGTATTTGTATTGTATTACTGGAATTCTCAACTGTCCTAGCACAATTTGTTTCTCTCTATAATGCTCTTAAACAATTACACATTATTTTTATAAATGTTTATGTATATCTAATAGTAATGTTTAGGTAATTATACGGTTGAAATTCCCAAGGATAAATAGAAAGGAGACAAACACATTTTGCAGTATTTGTACTGATTATTTGTAATGTTTATCGGTATATAAACCCTGAAAAAATCAAAAAGCCTTGATTTAACATCTACTAATTTAGTTTTAGTTTATAATTGGATTAAAATCAATCTGTCTTCTTTCCTCTGTAAGAAGAATTTCATTTTATAATGAAGGGAGCTCCAGGTAAATATTAACCTTCCAATTGTATGTGTCTCATGTTTTCTCAAGAAATTATTCTTAATGTATCAAAAAAAAATTGTGCAAGAGGTCTATTTGTAGAAACGAAAGAGATGCTTTACATACTAAAAACTGATGTCTTATTTCTGTTTTCCAAATTTGCATTGAAGCAGCAAGATGACAAAGTTAAGTTTACCTAAATGAATGTAATCGTAAGAATTAATTTTTCTCTTTCTGCATAGGAAAAATACCCTTTTAGTAGAAATACCAGGAAGGGATCCCTTCTTGTACGGTACGCCACTGTTTGTGTTTTATTTTTAAAATTGATTGATTTCAGCCATGAGATTCCTGTTTGCGTTTTTCCTGATTGTGGCATTGATGTCAGTTGCGTGTGAAGCGGTTCCCGCCAACAATCAGCCAGATAAGCAGAACAAGAACCAGCAGCAGCAGAACCAACAGAAAAATAATGCGGGGGCTCAGAATGCAAAGAACGGACAAGGGAATCAGAATGGTCCGTGACGGACATTAAAGGATTCATTTAGGTAAGGCATTTACGGATCTTTTTGCCCAATACTTAAAAAAATTGACTTTGATCTTAAGAATGTATCAGTTTTCTTATGCTTTATTTTTTATAATGATATCGCAAAGGTTTAATAGAGGGAAATACAGATCGCTTTTCTTAAATGGCAGCACCTTAAATTTTACTGTTTACCTAGCAATTGGAAATACCTTTTTATTTTTGCTATACATCGGTTTCATCTCGTTAAGCTAACAAAAGAAAAAATCATTAAAACGCTAATGATAAAAATAGTAATATAAAAAAAAACTATAATTATAATTGCATTGTGGTATTAAATACGTCGTAATAACTTGTAAAATATTAGATTGTATACAGTGAAGTATTGGGATATCAGAGACATCTTTTAGGTAATAAGAACTGTTTTAGGATAATTAAATTTACTCATTATTGACTTAAATCTTGAAGGTAGTATAACAAAGAAAAAGTTATTCTATTGTTTAAAATATTTTTACAGTTCTCTCAGGAGATAAGATATTGCTGTAGATCCACGTGATTATATTTTACTATTCTTTTATCGTTCTTTAAAAGGCCTACTTGTTATTTGTAAGCAATTTTATCAAAATACAAAAATTTCCTACCTGAAAGCAATTTACAAAAAATCTACACAAAAATTATAATATAGACAAAAAGTATTCGCAGTTTTAAAAATGATAGGTTTAATATTAATATTAACCTATATTAATTGGTTATACTATATTAATATAAACTATATTAAACCTATATGTTAATCTTTAGTATAATCTTATATTATAAATAGGTTTATACTATGCGTAAAGGTCTGTATGCGAAGATATATTTTTAATGTTACTTAACAGTCACTTCATTCAATATGACATTTTCATAAATAGCTTGTTTGTTTTTGTTACATGATGAAATTGACAACAAGGAAATTCTGAATTAGTTTTTAACATTTAAATTTGTTTAAAAGTAGATATTAATAGTCAATCTCTTTCTGGGGATTAATTGTTTCAGATAATTGAAAAAGTTTGTGGCAGTTACTCAGTGGGAAAAAAATTAGTGTAAATACTGACAGTAATGTTTTACAATGTCTTTATCGTTCACAAAAAAGCATTTTTGTCATTTCTAAAACAATTAATTCATTAAAATATTATTTTCTGGCCTCTGGCATTATAAGTATGAAGTGAAGAGGAAGTTAAAGTAATTTTAAAAAAAGCTATGCAAATATTTTATTATAAAGGCAAAATTAGCTTCTATTTATTAAAATTTTATTGAATTGCACTATATGCATAATGTAAACGAAATTTTTATATTGCTACTGTCTCAATTTTCTTTACTGAAAAAATAAATTTTTGACAGGATTCTAAATTTGTCAGTGGGAAAATCAAGCTCTCCTCCATCTCAATTTCTTAAATTCGTGCTTTCTAGACACAATTTTTTAAAATTTTTCTCACGTGACCGGAAATTACATCATCACCTATCTCTCTCGTGCAATTTTTAAAGTGACGTCATTATAAATCAAAAAACATTTAAATATAATTTATTTACTGTATTTAAACTAAAGGTAATTCAAATATTTTTTCAAGCTCAGAGAAAGCTGATAATAAGAAATAGTAAATATAAAATTAATTTTCTGCAGTGCGAGAGCTCTGTTTTTTATAAAACACTTTTTTCACTGATTATGAATAATTTTCATTTAATCATTCATAGTTTGTTATTATTGTCTGATAGTAGTTCTATACAACTTAAATATTTTAAACTTTTTCCTTTATGAATTTATTACTCTCTCTCTCTCTCTGCATTCTGATCAAAATTGTGTTTGCAGAAAACATGTTTTAATTTTCTTCTTTTTCTAGGTTAACAGGAATAAAGGAATTCTGAACTAAGGCTTGAAGTGGAAACATGTGTCCAAAATTACTTCTAATTTGTTACGGCATTTCCTAGTTTTGGGATGCATTTACTCCATTAAAGAAATCAGCTCTATGTACGAAAAAAATTAAGTTTTCAATGCGTTAAAACAATTTTAGAGTAACTGCTGTAAAAATTTAACTTATATTTGAAATAAAAGTATCTCGGCTACACTCTGTGTTTTTTCTTATCTAAAATTAAAAATAAACTAGGCATACATTTTTAAGTAATTATGAATCCCTTGTATTTAAAAATTTGCAAAAACAACATCATTTGTGTCTAAGAATGTTTTGGACATTTAAGAAAAAAAATCTGTATAACAAACATACCTTAAAATACTAACTCGTTTCTTTCTACTATCGTTTCTCATGCCATCATCTTGACTGTGTCAGATCCAGACCCACGAAATGTGTTAAATATGTTGGAAGAGTATAGCTGATGTTACTTATGCAACCTAATCGACAGTAACATCAGATCAATCCGCAAGACATTCATCGTGGCAAAGAGCTACATTAACGTCTGCCTGTCGTTAGCCGTAGCTTTGAGCACCGTATTGGTAACAGTGCGATTTGGCTCGATTCCACGCCAATTTTGTGGGAGAATACCCTAGGGGTTTCCAGCGGTCTCCCTTCTCTTTTCCCTTTCCCCCAACTTGGATTTAAAGAGGACTTGTGGCTCTACGGCTATTTAGAGTACAGCCATCCCACAAAGGAGCTACACATTTATAAACATTCCTGCCTTCTCCGGGATTCAAACCCAGGCCCAACGGCACAGTAGTCAGCATCACTAATCACAAAACCAGATGGGTGGCGTTGGGAGTGTTAACTCCTAATAGGGAATAACACTTCTAAGCTTGAAGGCCATTATATTATGCCTACCTAAAGCGCTTGAACTTAGTGCTAAAGCCGTTGATTCCCCAGGCCCTCGGATTAATTGAAAGTGGTCTTTTTCCCATTGTCATGAAACTCAAATTTTTCGAGATCTTTGGTTCCTTGGAGGTAGTGTAACTTGGCATATCATCTTGGATTAGAAACAATAGCTACAATTTTTTTCTCTTTCGTTTAAAACTGAGAAAGGTTTTTTTGACCTATCAGTATTCAGAAAATTAGGTTATCTTTAGGAAGAAATTCATCAAAAGATAGTCGTCTTGTACTCCTCTTACACTTTTGAAGACTTTAAATAACTGAATTTTTCCTTCAAATAGATGAGAAACAAAGCAAGATTATTTTTTTTTTACTGAAAGGAATTTACGATTCTTTTCTTATACAATTGATACGATCCTTGAAAATCGTGTAAAAAAATCATTTATATAATGAAAAAGTAAAGGAAGAAAGTTAGGATAAAAAGGTTTGTGTTAATGCGGAAGATAAAAAGAGTAAGAAAATTTCAAAATTCTATTTACATAGAAAAATGTACAGAAAAGAATTTCAAATGTATAAGAGGGGGGGGGGATTTGTATTTATATTCATATATTTTACATACATCAATATAACATTTACACGTTAAATATTTCCACGCATAAAAGTTTTACATAACATAATACTTACATTTAGCCTTAATATTTAAATCAAAATCGAAAAGGTTTTTCTAGTAAACCCAGTCATTCCTCATCTTCCTATACTGAAGTTTAGTGGTCGCAAGTGAGGTCTTCAGCTGCTTTTGGCAGTCAGTTACAGATATTATGACGTGGTTACAAACTGCCCCTCTGGATCCAATACCTTCCCAGCAAGGAAACAGAACTAGCAAACTTGGGAACTCTTGTAGTATTGGCTCTATTTAGAAAATACTGTTTTTTTTTCCTTTGGATAAGAGTCTCAGGGCTTGAAACAGTATCAGAAATACACAAAAGTTCTCTATTTAAACGTTGCGCTGCCATGTTTTTTGGTGGCAGTCTTTTCTTTCTAAATAGAACAGTGGGAGAAGTGTTCGTATTTCTGATAGGTGTGAGTGCAAGTGTATGGTAATTTGATATCACTTCCTATAGTTTATCAAGACATGTGATAACATAAAAAGTAAGTGATTTCTGAATTAGAACCAAATATAGACCTTCCCGCTTTGGCATGAACTTTGAAGTCTTTTCGTTTTTGGATTACTAATTGAAGTCAGTGACCCAAACTTTATTATCAGGAGAATAAAATATTAGCCATCCCTTTTTGTTATATTGCTTTTTCTTTTCATCTTGTTTCATTTCTATTCGTTCCTGAATGTCTTTTGGAGTGTTTGCAAATTGCTTCAGTAATTTCAGGAATAAAGTTGTCGTTTTCAACCACATCCATGAAAACTTGCTTGAGAGTTCGAAATTCTCTTCCAAAATGTAGGAATGCTAGATGTATGTCTCGTAGTATCACAAACAAATGTTTTCACTGCGAAACGAATAATTGAGATTTCGTGTACATATTGTCATGGTTGTCTCCTATAAGAATAGGAAGACGAGGTTTGAGATCTCTGCTTTTCGCTCCACAGCAATAGATCGTGAAAAGAAAACTGTTATTAAATTTTGATTGATGTTGAGAATGCAACAAATTAGTTGAACTAAAAAACAGGGGATCCAATATCGCTGAGAGATGATTCATCTTGATGTACCATACATTATGAACAATTCTTCAGAATGGTGCTTCTTCCAAATAAGTGTCTGGAGCATATCGGCACAGCGAACTTTGATTCATAAATATCCTCGCTCTGCCCAATCAGCATATTCCATAGTTTTCTGTATGGATTCAAACATTTGCGCTATTTTTTCTCAAAATATCAACTTTAAGCTGAGATTTGAGAATTTCTCTCAAACTTTCGACTAGCGTGCCAGCAACAACTAGGTTTAAAACGTCGCAAAAAGAAACTTAATCTTGACAGATTAGTCTGAGAAATCATGTCTGCAATGGCATTTGCCTTTCCAGGGATGTATTCTCCTTTCATGCAGAAAAATTAAGTTTTGAACGTCCATCTAGCCAGTCGTCTGGCTGGAGACTTGAAGTCAAAAAGCCATCTAAAAGGTTAGGGTCAAACGCCCCATTTACCCCTGTGTTCCTCCGAAGAAACCACTAAATTTCTTAAGGATCCAGACGACGGTGAGAGCTTATCTTTCCGTTGTTGAATAGTTTTGCTCTGCCTGAGTCAGTAGTCGGCTTTCGCATTCGTAAGGTGTTCATGTGATCCAGTACCTTGAAATGAAACGGCCCCAAGTGCACAAATTCTCGCGCAAGGATGGCCAACCCGCAGCACGCGTGCCACAGTGTGGAACGGCGGAGTTGTAACAGTGGCACGTGAAGACTTAATAAAAAATATTTAAACATTGAAAAGATAATTTTTTTTACAATTTTATTGAAATATGGTTGCTTTAGACAAAAAAATTATTTTAAATAAACTTAAATAAGTTGTAACAGAAATTAATCTTGAATAGAATGCACCTGCTTTGTTGAGCGAGTTGGCTTCCAAAGCCTTATTCATTCGCGAGATTCTGGAATTTGAGAGAGCGTATTTTAAAATTCCTTTAAGAAAACACTGGACTACCCAGTGAGGACTTGCTATTCTAGAATGAAGACAGGTTATGTGATTTAGCTTTTCTTACCGATATTATGGGACATTAAAATAATTTAAAGATTTCAGAGAAAAGGTTGTACTTTTCCCACCCTTAGTTGATAATATATTTTCTTTTGTGGACAAACTTTTGCTTTTTTTTGTCTAGATTTTGGGGGTGGGATTAAAATATTTCATATTAATGCAGGAACTATCTACCAAAGTTCATAGGGATTTGATTTGTGATAGATTTAAAAATTTATTACCCAGTTTTGCAGGATTCTTTCAGTGTTAGGTTTGATGATTTGCAAGAGGATAAAAAAATGCAAATTTTTTCACGTCGTTTTTCAATTTCTGCGCAAAATGAAAATTGCCCCCCACCTGAAATCCAAATCGAAATGATTGTAAACAGCACCATACTACACTGAAAAGCAAATATAAGGAATTATATTGAATTTTGTAAATTTGCACTAACAAGCAATATTTCAAATTTACATGATTTGGCTGTGGATATTGTTGTAGATTTGAATCAACATACGTTTGTGAACAAATGGTTTCTTTTATGAACATGAAATCAAAATAACGGTCAGAATTAACTGAACTGATTTCCAATAAAATTTAAGTCTGTGCTTTGGTACAATTTATTATATTGTTTTTAAATTTTTTACTACTTAGACTTGCCTTAAAAATGTGCTCTTTGCGTAAAGGTTGCACATTTTATTATTCGGAACATTTTTTTTCACCTTCTCATTTGTTCGAAAAATTGGAAGTGGCGCGCTAAATTATTATTTTTATCTGAAAGTGGCACTATTCCTAAGAAGGTTGCCCCCCCCCCTTTGTTCTAGCGCGTCTGCGTGTGTGTACCATTAGTCTGTTTCAACATAGGAGGTGTTATGAGCAGTTTCCTGGAGTTCCAAAAGCTTTTGTTGGTTGAATCCCCATTCCCATTAGAATCTTTTCTTTATTAGTTCACTTCGCAGACATGATATTTCTGCAAAATTCAGAATGCATCTTAGAAACTAGGAGGATTGCTCTTCCTTCACATTTTTAGGAAATTTTCTGAATAGCAGAAACTTTTCCAGGATCAACCGCGATTCTTTCTTCTGTGAATCAGAATCCCAAATGCTTGACTAGAGAGCCAGTGAAATGACATTTCTCTCTGTTTGCTCGGAATTTTAAAATAGCAGTCTTTCAAATATATCTTGGAGATCTAAGAGGTGCTTTTCGATTGTCCATATAAGTAAGCTTTCTAAAATTTCCAAATATGTCTAGTTAAGAAACTTACTCCTACAAATCTTATAACCCAGGGCTACAAACCTTATAACCCTATGGCATGCGTGCCACCTGAGTGGTACGCTGCACTACTCTACAAATATTTAAATTTGTGAGTGGTTGGAAGTTGATAAATTTGTAACGGATTTTCTTGACAGATAACTCTAAAGGGGTAAACAGGTATTTTGTAAATTATTGAATGAGATTTCTGGAGAGTTTAAATGTTTGAAAAGAGAAAGTTGTGTGTGTGTGTGTGTGTGTCTACTTTCCGCCTTTGGTTCTTGATTTCTAAATAAAAAACTTTTCCTCATATGAAAAATATTTTGAGTCCACAAAGAAATTGTTTAAGAACTGAATGCTCAGAATCATGTCAAATTGAAAGTTACAAATTATAGCCCTGATTTTGCGATACGAAAGTAGAGCAGTGCAAGTACTAGGTTCGCGCATTAAAATGTTTATTCATCTTTTTAGTTAACTATAATGAAGGGAAATACTTATTTATATTTTATGCTGTCTCTTTCTAATTTTAATAAATATGTACAAAAATACATATGTACAGTTTTAATTTTTTTTTTTATTTTTGTTGAAGGAAGTCATATTTTATATTTTATAATTTTTGTTAAGAAATATCTTTAACTAATACAAAATTAATACATAATAAAGCTTTAAATATCTATATTATTGACCTCTTTTTCTAACTCTGCATGCGTTATCGCCGGAATCGAATAGTTTCAAACATGTCCTACTGTGTGGCACGCTGAATCCTATTGGTAGATTGGTTTGGAACGCTACTGCTAAAAAAGTGCCGACCCCTGTATATCAAGAATTAATTTATTGCATTCAAAAAACTTAAAATTTGTTGATGTATTACAGTTACATTATCTTAATAGCCCCCGTGGTTGTCTTTCATTTTTTCCATATATATATAACATGTGAATGGGAATTCATACAAGTGTTTGGAATGTGTGGACAAGTGCTAAATAATCAGCAGACATTTAAAATCCAATAGCTTTTATTTATTCCAATTATGTATTAATTATTCAATATGAGAAAAATAATCTAATGAAATATATTTAAATCTATAAATTTTTACTTGACTTAAGCAGACAGTTATGTGTTACATAAACTTGTCTTTGACGACCTTTCATCCATTATGCCACTTTCTTCTAACTCACAGAATTTAATCAAAGTGTCTAATCTTTAAGTTACTAACAAACCTCTTACAATTAGAATCTTATCTGATTCTTACATTATATCTGATCCCTTTAAATATCAATTAGGATAGTATGGTTCCATCCCAAAAAGGGATTCATACGTCAAGCAATTAACAAAATAGATTATTAAGTAGTTAGTGGAATAAGCGTGAAAACCCGCTACAACCTAAACACCAAAATTCCTAAGAATAAATTATTACTTCCAATTTTAAATTTACACTTCCTCGAAATTCTTAATAAATATCTAAAAAATTCCATGCTGAAAATTTAAGATCAAATTAAATTTTAAAAATTTCTGAAACTATTCTGACTTTTTTGATATAACCAACCGAGTCTTGCTGTCCTGTATAGGTGCATCCCCTTCGGGATGAGGAAACCCTTAAGAGAACCCTTAAAACGAAAGTCATGCATCAAAAAACAATACTTTACAACTGTATGAACAATTTTTATTTAATAATAATCTTCTATAAATCCTCCATTGGCATTGCATTTTGAAATATTCATTCTAATACCTATTAGAATTGTAATTATCTAGTTTGGCATTTACAAAATCTTTTACTGCATACTTTAGTCATAGTCTGAAATACAGTACTTGAAAAAAGTAGTTTAAAAATTAACAGTGTACAAGCAATTACATCGAAAATAATACACATCAAATAAGCAATTTCACTATAATTCAACCGATCTGATGAGTAGCAGTTGAGAGGCCCATATACATAAGCTGGGTGTCTATAATTAAACTTGAAATTTACGAGCAGTCTGTAGCAAAAACTACACAGCTGAATTGCATGAAAATTGGGTAATGTCAAAATGAAATTATGGGAACTTTATAGAAGAAAAAAACAATGAGAGTTTCAAAAACCACCCCTAGGGGGAGTATCATAGCTTTATTGAGAACATGTAAATAATCTACAAAAGTTTACAAAGCATAATCGATATGCTGTCCACCATTGTCTGCTACCATCTCAAGGAGTAAAATCGCATAATCGATTGTTGAAAGCAGCATGAACAGGGAATGTTATGAACATGGCATTTTATGCTTTATTTAAGGTCGGATAGAGATGTGATGGGATCACTGTAGACTATAGTCTTGAGGTATCTCCACAGCCAAAAGTCGCAAGAATTCAAGTTGATGGATTCTAGGCGGCCAAGATGTAGGAATATGCTGGCTAATGGTTCTGTCGTCACCGAAATGGCGGCGGAGCACTTGTTTCACATAACGTCCTATGTGGGAGGAGCACCATCCAGCATAAATAATGTGGTTGTAGCACTTTGCCTTGCCTGAAGAGCCGGAATAGCGGATTCCTCTAACAGAAGCGTGTCATTGACCAGTGACGGTTCATACTTGCAGACATTGCTTCGAATTTCCTAATCATGTTTGTTAGTCCTTGACTACTGAGTGGACCTTTTCGAAGCAGCTTCAAAGACCAAAATTTCAGCAAAGCTTCTGTAGCAGAGACTCCGTTTCGGTGAAATAATTTCACCAGTATAGCACGTTCCTCGAGAGTCAACATTCTCTTTCTTTTATATTATTTTAATTATTAAATTGATATTTGATCATAATTACTACTGAATTTCAATTCCTTTATTAATCTGTCTTAATAGATAAACACACAAATATTAATCAAACCTTAAGAACAACAAATTATAGTGGAGAGAGATCAGAATTCAATTATGAACGACGGAACACTTACTGATACCACGGGGAATAACGCATACAACCAAACTACGCATTTAAATCTAATCTATAAAAATCACAGACCTGATATCTCTTTCAGACAGGATTCTTGACTACTTGAAGGAACTATAGAGCGGATTCAATCCTTGATATCTTCAGTTACGTCCGAACCGAATTAATGAATCTTTTTCAATAATCTTCCTTCAGCTAACAAACTTCACTTAGTTAAACTAATCTCCTAGAATCACCTTCTTAATCAATCTCGTAGTTAACTCCTCTATCAAAACACGTAGTCATCCTCCTCTCTTCATTTCATTTCTCCCTTTTATATCTCTTTCGAACTCGCTAAACCCGAAACTATCTTATTTGCATAAGTCACACTTTTAGCTCTCAGCGGGATTGGAGATACCTTTCTTGACTTGTAAACGAGTATGACTGTGGCTCGAATCTCGCATATTTATATCCTGAGGGTTGCTGCGGGAGCACAGGATTACTATGATTACGACATTTGCATACGCCAATAGTTTACACTGCACAACGAGTGATGGTTTTTGAAACTCATTTTTCCCCTCGATAAAATTCCACTCATTTCATTCTGCCATTACCCAATTTTCATTCAATTCCGCTGTACAATTTTTGCTACAGACTGTTCTCTAATTTCAAGTTTATATAATTATGGACGGTAGATAAAAAAAATACAAATACTTAACATATTTTCCCAAACACATCAAAAAGTTTTCTCAAACAGTATAGATCACTCGCAACAGACTATTTTTAATACAAACATATGTTTACCAAAATACGATACAATTTAATTTACTCGAAAGTTCTTTCCCAAACATTTGAAAAAAATCACTATCGCGGCGATTACACTTTTATATTATAAAACTATTTCCAAAAAAAAAAGGAATTTAACTTGATAAATGCAAAAGTTGCCTGTTTCCTTGTCAGAAGAAAAGGAAGGAAAAAATGCAATCTCAGGACAAGAGAGAGAGTGCACTTTATTTGCAGCTGCATTGCTGCTGTGTGAATAGAAAGAAAAAAAGCATACTTCTTTTAAATTTCTAACCACGACTCCAAGAACTACTTGCAAGTCTCCAGTAAGGAGGATACTCTTGCCTCTAGGCTTTCTGATAAATGTAGGTCTTTCTTATGGACCATAGAGATCATCCCTGAAGCCCCACTTAACCCAGAATGAGAAATCTTGGGTGCTATTGAGACTCGAACCGGAGTTTAGCTAGGTAAATGATAACAGATTTGTAGAACTTAACAACACTTTTATTTAATCCAATCACAACATCTTAATTGGAAATATGCAATAGGACACAGAAAAAAAACCCCACCAGGTTCTATCTAAAATTATTATTTATTTATTTGAAAAACATAGATTAAAATTGTATAAAGTTTGTTTCCATTTTTTTTATTTAAACCTAAGCATTCGGATAAAATTTTCTTTTATTCCTTTAAGTACAGCTTTTGCATCGATGACGGATTTTTCTAAAAACAGTTGACACTAATATTAAAAATATAGCGTAAGAATTAAATTATTGGGCTCTGTAAAAGTTGCGAAAAATATTATAAAGTTCATTAGGTTTAGATCTGGAAGCAATATATTTTATGGATAATAGAAATTTGCCATTTAGTAGTTTTTGACCTTTATTATTAAAAAAACTTATTATGAACAAGAAGAGAGTAAGACGTTTATCAAATGCTTTGACGCGGAAGATTTCAGAAAATTCAATAAATTGCTCCACATAGAATGAATTAATTGGACCCCGGTAAGGCTTACATACGGATGAAAATGTCTTACTTTCAAGTACAATATGGAATACGTACCAAATCTTAAAACTTACGCAAGTCTGAATCATCTGTATTTATTTTTTCCTGTTTAAATAGTTATCTGAGTTCTACTAAACTTTTCTTCAGAGATAAGGAAAATAATTGTAAAGCAAATCAAAAGGCCATGTTCCACAAAAAAAAAGATTTAAGAAAATGTCAGAGAAAGTCAAATATGAAAGGAGTTTAATTCTACGATTGATTTTATATGAGTGTAGTTTGAGGTCAAAACGACTTAAGTCAGTCCATTTGTCACTTTTAATTGTTTTAATCACACGCTCAAACTGATCGTTAAGGGAGAGCAAAGCACGGAATACGCTGGGAATCTCAGAGAATATGTGGAAAGTCTGTTAGAAGGAAAAAAAGACTGTATGCAAAAA
The DNA here is from genome assembly GCA_019973975.1 of Trichonephila clavata. NCBI lineage: Eukaryota > Metazoa > Arthropoda > Arachnida > Araneae > Nephilidae > Trichonephila > Trichonephila clavata. Next base: position 34,002 of record BMAO01017038.1, on the reverse strand, counting down.
GCACAACCAAACGAACCTTTTCCGAAGCATTGTTAACATATACAACTGTCACGCCGTTTATTTCGATGAGATTATTTGAAATTAGGTAAGTTTTTACTCATTTATTATTAAAAAAAAACTAACGAGTTTCTTGCAAAAAAGTAATAAATTTATATTGATACACACAATTCCAAACACATGCTTCATTTGCAATAGTATTTATTTACAAGCAGAAGAAACAAGACCCTTCTAAGGAAAAAAAATTACATAAGATTTTTAATGCAATATCAATCCAACATTCAATTTCACATCTTTTGGAAATGCAATAATTCTTTCGAAGTAAAACTCGCGCGTAAAATATTTTAAAAAAGTAATTCTTTTCAACAATGTGTTGAAACAGGACATTTCTTATATATAGTATTTTTTATAATAAAAGGAATCGTAATATTTTTTTACAGTAAAAGAAATCTTAATGTTTTTACAGTAAAAAGAATCTTAATATTTTTACAGTAAAAGGAATCTTAATATTTTTTACTGTAAAAGGAATCTTAACATTTTTATAGTAAAAGGAATACTATAAATCTAAAATAATTAGGGTTAAAAAGCATAAAAACATACGCAACTAATTACAACTCAATCCTGATTAGTTTCATTATGAAACACATAATTATCTTCCTTCATACTGTAATAAGAAGACAATATGAGAAGTCATTAGTTAGAAGATAAAGACTTAAAATTTTCCAAGATTCGTGAAACACTGAACGATAGAATTTAATCATGTCGAAACAAGGAAGTGATCCAGTTTAATTATTCTCCGAATCATGAAATCAATTAAGTGTTTCGTCTCAAATATTGCGATTATCGTTGACGCAGAAGCAGCACAAGTATAAATACTCCACAACCAAATCCTTTTTCTCAGAACACTTTTAGATTCTCTTGTGATTGGATCTTGTTGTCAGCAAAGCTTTCGTTACAGGTAAGTTGCTTGTTCTGTACTTCTGGAACTCTCTAACGTCCCTACGCAAATTTTCCTATAATGTTTTCCCAAGAAATTACACATTATTTTCTAATTGTGTGTGTGTGTCTGGAACTCTCAAATGTCCCTACACAAATTTTTCTATAATGTTTCCCCGAGCAATTACATATTATTTTCTAATTGTGCGTGTGTATGTATCTAACAGTAATGATTAGGTGATTTTATGCGTTTGAAATTCCCTAAGAACATAAAGCGCAAGCACACACATTTTACCATCTTTGAGCTGATTATTTGAGAGATTTATCGGAGCGAAGTAGTTGTGACCTTTTAAATAAAAAGAACTAAAAATGTCAAAAAGGCAGGATTTAGCATCAAATTATTTCCTCTTGGTTTATAATCAGATTCCAAACAATCTATCGTATCTCTACTGTACGAAACTTTTCATTTTATCATGAAGGGAACTCCAGGTCTATCCTAATAATCTTTCGATTTCATGTGCCTCTTGTTTTCCAAAAAAACTAATTTTAAGATATGGAGAAAAAGAAATTCGTACAGTAAATCTATTTGAAGAAGCGAGAGATGCCTTACCTACTAAAAACTGATGTCACGTTTCTGTTTTCCAAATTTACATTCAAGCAACAAGATGACAAAATTAAATTTATCTAATTTAACTAAATCGTAAGAATTGAATTTTTATTTTGCTGCCTAGGAGGGATACCCTTTTAGTAGAAATACCAGGAAGGGATCCCTCCTTATGCGATTCGCCCCTATTTGTGTTAAATTTTTATAATTGACTGATTTCAGCCATGAGATTCGTATTTGCTTGCATCCTCATCCTGGCTTTGATGTCAGTAGCGTGTGAAGCGGTTCCCGCCAACAATCAGCAAGGAAATCAGAACCAGCAGAACCAGAACCAACAGAAAAATAACCAGGGGGCTCAGAAAGCAAAGAATGGACAAGGGAATCAGAATGGCCCGTGATGGACATTAGCTAATTCATTTTGGTAAGACTTTTATGGAACATTTTGCACAATACTTGAAAAAAATCGACTTTGATCTTAAGAAGAATATATCTTTAAGTATTAGTTTTTTATGCTTAATGCTTTTATAATGCACATGGCAAAGGTTTACATGATGGAAATATAAATCACTTTTCTAAAGTGGAAGCACCTTAGTTTTTATTGTTTACCTAGAAATTGGAAACAAATTTTCTTTTAACGATACATCAGTTTTATTTTATCAAGCTAACGAAGGAAAAAAATTATTAAAAAGCAAGTCATTAAATTCGGAATATAAAAACTAATTATAAATACATTATTGTACCGAATACATCATTACAAATAAAATGTCAGATAGTATAAATTGAAACTATTACAATATCACATACACCATTCAGATTACTAAATCCCTTTGATAAGTTTAACTTAAACAAACTGAAGAAAAGCATTTCAGCAATAAGTCATCGTCTGAGATTTAGTGACGTCATTGCCTTAACTTGAAAGTGTAACGTGCCAAAAATGGTTATTTTTTTCAAATTTTTTTTCTCAATTAGCTCAGGGGCAAATGATCACTGTAAATGCAAATGATGATACCTAACTGTTTATTTTTTTCTCAAACATATAGGTCATATTTATTATTTGCGAGCAATTTTTTATCAAAATATAAGTTTCCAACCTTAAAAATAATTTTAAAAAATATATACAAATATATTATTGTATAGGTAAAAAATGTTCCCAGTGTTTAAATTAGTATTGTATTATACTATATATAGGTTTACTATATTCAAGGGTCTGAAACCAAGAACATATTTTTGAAATAATTTAAAAATCATTTCACTGGATATAACATTTTTAGAAATAGCTTGTTTGTTTTAATTGGACCATGAAATTCACAACAAGAAAGTTCTGAATAAATTTTAAAATTTAATAGTTGTTTAATAGTAGATATTAATTGCCAATCTCTTTCCGCAGATTAAATGTTTTCCATAATTGAAAAAAAGTTTGTGTAAAGATTTTCACTGTCCTCTCAGTGAAAAAAAGATTATTGTAAATAGGAAAATATGGTTTAAATATGTTCTTTATCGTTCACAGAAAAGGCATTTTTGTTATTTGTAAAACTATAACAATTATGAAATAAAAAGGAAGTTATTTAAATTTTAAAGTAAATATTAAAAAAAGCTATATTAAAATAATTTATTATAAAAAAATGGCTCCATTTTAAAAGTTTTAAAGTCTTCTTCGATAATCTATAAACTCTTATTGTTACTGTCTTAATTTTCATTATAGAAAAAAAAAATTTAACTTAATTCTAAATGTGTTATTGGGAGATTCCAAACTCCTATCGATCTCAATTTCTTGGATTCGTGATTTCTTGAAAATGGTTTTATTTTCCTCCACGTGACCGGAAATTACATCATCATAATCACTTGTGCATTTATTAAAGTCCCGATAAAACAAAAACAAGATATCAATCATTGGCACTTATTGGAAGTAATTTTACTTTTCACATGTTAACCACACAATAATGCAACTAATGAACTTTATAACAGAAACATTATTGCCACTCCTCTAAATGTACTACTATCAGGCTGAAAATAATATGACACCTTTACTGTTTAAAGAAGAATTAAATTAAAACGTAAAATCAAGATCCTTTTATACTTGTTTTCTATGAACTTTGTGAAAGATTTTCCTCATTTTAATGAAGATTTCTCAAAATGCAGGGTAAGATTTTTAAAACTTTGCAAACAATACATTTTACTAATTAAAATTTGAAGAATTTGTTATAAACTAGCGAGTGGGAAAATTTGTAGGAAAATTCAGGAAAACTATGGAAAATTTAAATGAGTTCAGAAACCATCCTAGAGCTGCAGTGACCCAATGCACCCCGAAAACCTGAAGAGTCAGTGGTTGCTATTGGCTGCAGAGAAAAGGTACGACAAATATGGAACAGACAGGAGCAAGAATTTGCGTCCCTGTAAGCGCTTTTGTTCCATTACGTGAAAAACGCTAAAAGCTAAAAGATAATGTATTCATGATAATTCATTTTAATTATAATAAATCAATTCTTTCAAGCTTATATTCAGTAAAATATAAATACTAGTAAATACAATAAATTTCTATAATGAATTATAAACATGAAAATTTATTTTCATTGACTGAATAAGTTACTTGATGACTCTTGTTTGAAAATTCGTTTAAAAGTAATCTCACACAATGTAACATATTTTAAATATATTTTCTCCTTTTCGATTCTATATTAACTGAATTGTGATTAATATTATGTTTGCAGAAAAAAATTTGTTTTAGTCTAACATTTGTTCTTTTTCTGGAAGAAACTCTTTAAAGATGTCTAATATACAGATGTGTTTCCAAAAGTCTTTCGAAATCCTGTCGGCATTTCCTAGATTTGTGGATGCATTTATTCTTTTACAAAAGTCAGTTCTATTAACAGAAAACTTGAGTTTTAAATGTGTAGAACAATCTGTAGAAAAAATGCTTTATAAACCTAACTTATATTTGAAATAAAATTATCTCGGATTATACTTCGATTTGTTCCTTTTTTTCTAAAGCACCAAATGTAGTAAACACCCCCTTTTAAGTGCATTGAAATACGAATATCGTTAACTTGCAAAATAATACAACGGTCCCGACGAACTATGCATTTTCCTGCCTTTTGTCTCTGTGAGCAAAATCCAGCAAGTATCCAACTACCCTAAAATTGTAGATTTTCCAAAATTGACAAATTTTATAATTTATTTTATAAGTATCTTAATGGCTTTATAAAATATAAAGTTTATTACCATTCACTAGAACAAACTACAAGTGTTTGGTAAAAACAGATACCATTACTTTAAACCTCACTTTAAAACGTTTCTCAAGTATGATTTTAAATAATCAAACAGGGTCTTGATTGCTAAAAGGTTTGAAAATAATTAACTGAATTTTTGTGTAAGCTCTGTATAAAAGTAAGTGGTTACAACCTTCAGATTTATAATCCTAACTGTTTTATTGCAAAATTTACAGTCCAGCATATGTGAATATGATCACTGTCTTTAAACAATTTCATAGTAACTGAGATAAGTGTAGTTTTGTAAAATTATCTCTTATCCTTAAAGTCATTTGGTAATGAATAACATAGCATACACATCAATTGAACAAGTGAAAATTGTTTATAAACCTTTTTACAGGTTTTAATTCGGCTCCGTTTATGTTATTTTTGTATATAAATTTTGCCTCTCATTGTAGTAATAATAATTTCTTTTCTTCTTAATTTTAGCATATTTTCTTTAAAATGTACTAAAATATAAAACAACAAAAATTCACATATTTCCATTTTTAAGTTGTCATAATAGTGGATACTTTAACACGAAAAGATTCTCTTTCTAAATATTGAAACTGAATAGACACATAATTAAATGTTTGAGAAAGTTTCTGCTTTATTGTACTGTCTAAGTATCCAAGGAAGAATTCGTTGCAGTAGATGATGATAATGTGTGTACAGCCCCAATTACGGTAGACAAAAGTATTTTGTGGTTTGTCTAAATCTCAAAAATTATTGATGAAGATTCCGACAACGAAAATAAAATGAGTAATGCAGCTCTGTTCCTTCCTCATCCGAAATGAAGAACATCATGAAATGTATATGCAGCTATTTAAACGCACTTTGTGTAATGGTAAAAGGAAGAATAAAACGGATGATATCAAACAATTTGTTGACAGTTTGATGCTAAAAAGGAAAATTCAAATAAAATATCAAGTTGAAGTTTCCCAAAAAGTTAATAAATGTTTTTTAAAAAACAAAAATTCAAATATTTTTCTTTTTATTAATTTCATTATTTTTGTGGGCAACTTTTGTTGATGTTTATTAAACATATGCATATACATATACTGATAAAATCACAACTAAATTTTGTTGAAATAGGTTTTATGCAATATCCTTTAACATGAAAAATTTTTCATTCCCCTCAATGAAGTTTAATTAAACAATTTCCACTGTATATAACAATTCGATGCATTTATAATTTTGAAAATACATTGTTCTTGTGTTAGAAATTCTGAAAATGTATGACTAGAAAACCATATAACAAGTACATTTTATATTTTCTTACTTCATCCGGTTGCAGAAATTGAAAGGTACATTTCACAAATATGCGTCAACTCTTGCCCTTAGGGCAGAGCTTCTCAAACTTTCATACTGGCAGACAGAGTTTCAATCCTTAGTCACCCTTCCCATACAATAACAATACATTGAATTCAGTAATAATATTCTTTGACGTAAAACTAAAATATGACTTTAATTATAAACAATATAAATTATCAAGATAATTGTACTGATTTGTATATAATTTAATGACATTACTCATAGGTCATTGATATTATATTAGCCTCATCTATGAACTTGTTACTGTAAAATTAATAGTAGGACACGTTCTGCGCAGTACTAATTACATTTATAAGTGTATCATATCGAATATTATTTTATTTATCATCAGAATGCATTTGTTTTCTTCCTTTCAATAAATTAATATTTTTTTAGGTATTCTTTTATTTTCGTTTTTTTTTTCGATATACCCGGTAAGCCTCCTACAACATGGTTGATACGTTCCTCAAAAAGCCGCGTTAAAAGAAATCGTTGTAGGAATATGAACACCACGTAAAACAAATCACAAGTGACGTGTGAATATTAACAGAAAAGATTAATTCCTTGAAATGCATGTAGTTTACCTGATTATTTCACGAATTCTAGCAGTCAAGGGTTGACAGTGTTGAAAAATTCTACAATGATGCCGCTATGTAATTTTTATTTAGTAGCGTAATAGAATAATGTAACAACATACGCTGTGGGAAGAATTTAAACCGTTATGGAAAATACTCAATATCTGAGCAGCGTTGCAGCAGAATCGCGTTGCACAAATTACCGCGTTAAAGGAACGCCTGTACTTGCAGCTCCTTGGCACGGTTATCCCCAGGAGGCGTGCCTGGTTTGAATATACCTTAGGGTCATCATGGCAACAACCATCTTCCATCATGGATGGGATCTTTAGAATTTCAGTAATTTTCCCAAAGTACATTACTTTTAATATTGATATATGGTGAAATAATTCAATTCACAATGTAAAATCTGAGACAATACCGCTAGAGTTATTTAAAACAATATTATGATGGAGATGCTGGAAGGCAATATAACAAACTCCATTGAAGCGCGTTACAGTATGATGTCAGATTTTAATCATGTTTAATTCTACAGAAAAGGTATTGCAAATGGTACATAAAACTTTTGAACCTGCCGCAAATTCGTGCAAGACACTCCGTTCAGGGGCTGGTAAAATTTTAAGCTTGATCGTGTGGGCTGAGGTCTTAAAGCGACCATAAAAAGTTAATTTTTAGTGTCTGTTCATATAAACTTCAATTTATTAATGTTCTTTCCATATAAAGGCTAAATTCTTCTTCAGAAACTAGTTCTAGGTATTCTGCTGGTAGTAGAGTGAATTAACTACATTTTAATCGAAACTTTTTAATTTTAATTTGCCGTTAACAAAATTCAACCTTCTTGATCCTTTGGAAACTTTTCTGTACATGACCATTTCGTACAGTCATTCCGACAGTTCAATAGAAATTTATATTCTTTTATTACGGTCCTTAGATACCCATCTCATCAGATATACCACAATTTTCATTGGCTGCTAAGTGTTTTTATATTTTCTACACTTTGTTTCCCCAAAGGATTTGCTTCTTTATCCCCCAATGCATCCTTTACGCATATGCGTGCAGAAAACAATTATAGGAAGCGAATCCCAACGTAACTTTAATCAGCAGTTAAAGTTAATAAACCGTAGAAATTATAAAGACAGCCCATAGGGTCTAGTGAATAAACTTAGTCTAATTTAGTATTGTTAAATTTAAACAACTATTGACAGACTTCGTCCTGTCAAAAGATTTGTAATGTCAGAACAGTTTTGTGCCTGTATTTTAAAACTACCTGAACAGAACCGTCACCCTGGTGATAGGGCGTTGTGATTAAAAATAATTAAATAAACATATATAAGGATTTAAAGTAAGTAATCCTTTATTGTTAATCAGCCATGAATCATAGTATTATTATTATCATTGTAGTGCTTTGTGATATACAGGTATTTTTGTTTACGTTACCTGGCGCATAGACAAACTCTGATGGTTTCAACACAGAACAGGCAACATACAATTGACCATGAAACATGGGTTTCTAGATGTCTCACAAACACTTAATAGTGGCCCTGGGACTTGTTTATAGTCTGTAGCAAAATGGCTAGGCTGTAGTCATTTAAACTCTGCCAATGGCACATCAGTCGGAATCGTGGGATGGCGCAGTAGCAGAACATCTTCTCTTTATACTTTCCTTTGAGTATAGTTGCTTCCTCACATTGTTTAGTATTTTTATTACTAGCAGTGTGCCATTTGCAAAGACGCGGTTGGTTGATATTTCGCAACATTATAGCCACCAGTCAACCTTTAGTGAAGATTGTGAGTGCAGCAGTCATAAATCAGCAGTTTACAAAATTCCGGTGGATGACTACATCATCTGATTAGTAGCCGAATCAACAGTTTATATCCTCCGATTCGCCTGTAATTTGTTCTTGAATTTGAAATTTAATTCATTTACATCTATGTTTTTGCAATAGTACCAATTCAACTCAACCAATCATGGTTTCTGAGAAACATCTGAAACCACCTTCTGAATAAGTTCATTTTGATCAAGGTTAGCAGCCAAAACTTTGAGGAAAGTTAATGCAATGATCAACATGTCTATAGAAATTTACCATTACAATGTCAATGAGTTGTTTAGAATATATGTTTCCAGATTGGTCATTTTGCAACTCGACACGCATATTCTTGCTTAATGGAAATTTTGACATGTTTATTTCGTGGAGGACTTTAGACATACATTGAGTTCTTCAGCGTTGATCGTGGAATCACTGGCAATGTTTGACGAAAATCTCTACATAATAAATCATTGCACCACAAATCAGTTGTATTATGATCTTTTAAGGTTCTGTCTAAGCCTCCAAAGATTTTATATTGCCATCGTGCATTCATCCAAACTAATCAATGATTTACATTGCTGCAAAACCTTTGCCCATTTGAAATTCTTCGAAACGTTACAGGTTGGAGTTTCATTGCTTTGCATATTTATTGTAGCAATTTGAGTGCTGAATGGGCTGTTCGACCACCTTCGTAAGTTGCTGCGATTCTGACAGAAGCGGGGTGCAAGTGCAATTTTATTTTGTGAGCATTATTTTGCTAATATTAATGAAGTCAAAAGAGTTTTTCCTGTACCTGTCTAAAAGTAAGTCCTCCAGTTTCATTATTTGTTACTGTAAGGGTTTTCATTCCTGCCTTCTGTTCATTGTTTAACAGTGGAAGATTTAGTCAAGATTATTCTCCAAAGTGTTGAGATCGCTGGTCTTTCTCAACTCTTGGTTAAAAGCGTCATGCATTGGACGTTGGGCGCGGGTCAGGCCTAATTTAGATTAATGGTTTGTTTGACATTATCAGACATATGCTCAAATTGAAATCAATGCTTCGTTGTTCTTCTTATTTGTATATTTAGTTTAGGCTCTATTCATGTTGATACAAAATATCAATGCATATAATCTGTACTTGATTCACAAATAGTTGGGTTTGATGAGGCTTGTCTTAAATGATTATGGTAATGTTCATTATTTGATGACAATTGATGTACAGCATCATTCGAGTTTGATCCCAATGAGCGTCATTTCAAGCAATTGCAAACGTTATTGAACTTCTCTGTAGGATCCACACAATTCACCATCAGCAGTTCGTAACTGTTGGAATGATGTGGGCCACGTACATTGACAATAACGAATAAAACATTCATCATTGCTTGGATACTGGACCGAAATCCATTAATCGCATCGGTGGGGCTCCTCTATGTCTGGAACTAGTTTCTTGTTTCGTCAATAAATCTCATGGTTGATTCAGGTATAATATTTTGGCATTTCAGAATATAATGTTTTGGTAGAAATCATCGTTTTATGTCTCAAAAACTGGTTAATGTGGTAGATGGTGGCTGAGCATCTTTGTACCTGCGTTCTGTGCTATAAACCACTCTTTGTCCATTTCTAAATACACAGCTGATGAACAACAGAAGGTGTCTCATAGATAGGAAAGAAAATATTGCCAAACTGCTTCATTACTACTATTTTGCCTTGTGGTATTGAGTAACTTCATCCTTCAAATTCTCTGCACAATTCCAATCCCACCTTCATATCCTCCCTTTAGTTTTATATTTGCAAATGTATTTAATAGATTTCACGTGGTCTTGAAGATTCAACACAGTGCTTTGAATGTCTTTGATAAATGGGTGAATGGAACAATCCAACGATTATCTTCAATATCTTTTGATTTAATTTGACAATTGTTGATTTTCAGTTGTCTATGTCGAATGCGACAGTGGATGTAAATATTCCATTAATTGTTTCCGATATTGTCCGTGGATATTGTTTTGAACATTTTCATCCATCATACGGTGAATTTGATTAAAGAGTTCCAGGGACCATGTATCATGTTTTTGATAACTACCTCATGCAATCCAGGATCTGCTGTACATGGGATTTCCAGCTGATATCACTGCATCTTCATTGGCCTTATCTTTTCAATGTAATCAAAATGTGTGCATGTATGATCCTCGTTTCTGCCATCACAATTACATCCAGCAGCGTGTCTCACCAACACATAATGGTGAATCCATTAAGGGTGTTGTCCTAAAGACTCTGGCTGTAATATCATGACGATCAATGGGTGATTGCCCGGAATAACTCCTGCTTGATTTCTATCCATTGCGGATTAAAATGGTGAACAATCTGCTGTACCAATGACGAACACATGGCATCACCCAGGCATATTCATTGCATATGCCGGGGCTTCCGATGTATGTTGCTGGAAGATAGTCATCGACCGACATTTCTGTGTGCATTTCCATCCAGTATTAATCATCTCGAAGGGTGAATATATATGGATCGGAGTTTGGTTTGATTCAACTGAGTAGATGTTAATCTCATTTCATTTTAGCATACATATCAACATATTTGTGATATAATCGCCGACATTGTATGTGATTCTTCATTTCCCAGATCATTAGGCGGTATGAATAATAGTTCATTGAACTGACTTTTTGTTGGTTTCAGAACCTGTAAATAGATTTAATAACGTAAATAAATTAAAATACATAATATAGTGACTGAAGTCTTATCGCCATACTTCAACTAATATTTTAGTTACCTACAATGGGATTTATCATTTTATTGAAATCATTAACCATCTTCACATACCCAAATATTACAGGATGTTACGAGGTGCATCCTTATGAGGCAGTTGTGTTTCCTTTACCTTTAGTCATTCAAACGATGTAAAACTAATGCTCACGGGATTCCCAAGTTTTCTCAACTTCTGGCAAATGCTTCATCGTAGTTGGTACATTCAAGCAATCTTGTTGACCTGCAGGTGTTTTATCAGCTCGATTACAATTTGCAGCGATTATCGGATGGCATCAGATCAGTGCAGTTTTCAACAATGCAATCAATTGTTGTGTTGATGAAATAAAGTTTATTAATTGTTCTACAATGAACCTCTTTTCATTGTTATGTACTGCGCGCAGATTAATTTCTTATGGTGAATTGCATAAAATAAATTTGCAGGAATTTGTTGTCGCTATCTGACACTGGTAACAGTAGACCTGCTCTGTGATATATTTGCCTTGTATCTTAAATTAAAAATATTATGGTGGGAATTAAATTAATGGTTATGGTAGTCAAACTTGAGTAATGTTGATCTTAAAAATTATATTTAGTTTTAACTAATATCTATAAATAAAATATAATAAAGTGTCATAGGCAGATCACCATATAGCCATTGACTATTTAGTATATTTCGTAATGATTAGAAATTGAAGATTAGTACATCTTAACTGGTATTGAAAATTTTGTTCTTCAAAATAATTATGAATAACTGCTAATACCTTACCTTGAAAGTTGGCACAAATTTTCCCGAACCATTTGTTGCCCAAATGAAGTCATTTAGAAACAGGTGTATTGTGAATATGTATAAAAAGTGTATAGAATCTGTCCTATTCCTGAAACCAATGAAGTACAATGGTTCTGAGTTGGATCAATAGTATCATTTCACTTTACCATTTGCACAACTTTGGTCATTGGCTTCGTTTTGTATTTAATACCTTACAGTGTAGGCAAACCAGTTCTAACAAGACCAATAACAACACATTGGTAAGTTACTGGTCAATTGACACATCGTAACTAAGCAGCTCGTTCTTGCGCGATTATTAGTTGAATATCGCTCGTGATAACTCACATATTTGTGATATCAGGTCTTTCACGTTCGTCGATGCGTTCCTTGTACGTACGATTAGATCGGTAATTAACTTGGTTTGTAGCATTTCAGGTTCTTCTACCTAAATTAGCTACGTCTTATAGGAGGCATATCAAATATAAGTGTTTTCATAAACACGAACTAAACAAACACTAACTAACTAAGCCTCTACTGCAACGATATACAATTGTTCCATGTATCAGTTGACAAAAATAAATTAGATTAAGTAGCAGACAAATTTTTAATTTAATATAGTTGGAGAGTCAAGTCATGTACTAAGCCGTACAATTGTTTATTTATTTAAAATTTGGATATTAAAGTAATAAAACCTTACTGTTGATAACGTTTTGTTTGACTGAGTGTAATGACGTGGAAACCTGAATGCATTTTATCTCTTGTTCTTGAAACTAATACAAAGAAACATGAGTTTCAGACGCGACATTAAACTCCTCCAACTATGTATTCTGTCAACACACGCATTATTTTGATGAATATGATCTTTGACGTTAAGACACACCTACATTACTTAGACAACAGTGGTGCTTGTAATTTAATGAACTTTATACCATGGCAATAAAGCTCAAGTGACTACGTTTTAGTCACAAACGTTTGTATGGGAAAAGAAAGGGCTATTTTGGTTTTCCAGCAGCAATTTTCTCTGCGTAAAATATCCTTGAACTATTGAACATTTGAAAAATTTATTAAATTGATTGAGCGTTGTTGAGTTAGCTAACACCAACATTTGCGATTCATTTTATATTATAGGTATGTGTCGCACTGATACATTTATAAATTAATATATCAATATTATTTTATTTCTATGCCTCAGAATGTATTTTTATTTGTTTGTTAATGAATATGTTATAGTTTGTTTTGTTGAAATAATAATTTCTTAAAAATAATCTTTTGTTTTATCTTTCAATAAGCTCCCCCTACTCATTACCTTTGTCACATTTGAAACCTTTAGTGGTACATTATCTTCGGAAAAGATTGTTAGATGGTTTTATCTTATCAATTTCACCGAAAAGAATATATGATTTATAAAATCTAGGAAAACATTTAAGAGGAAATATAAGATGATATCCTTTTAATGAATTCCTTCCTAAGTACCTAAATCTTTTGAATACTGTTAATTAGAATGCATGAAAACATGCTACACTCTTAATAATTTTCTATAATATAATCGAAAGCGAAACAACATATATCTCTGTAAGTGCTTTAAATTATAAATTCCCAGTTTGAGGGATTAAATTATAACTCAGGGTACATGAAATAGTCTTGAAGGGTATGCGGAAACAATGGTGTAATGGTGGACATTAACCAATTGTTCAATAATAAGAGAAAAGTTAGGTTTTTGTTTTTCCTATTGAAAAGTCTCCAGATAGCTAAGTTTTCATTTCGGCAGGACTGTGGTTGGTAGTACAAGCTGCAAGACATAGTACATTCCTCAGGAGTTAGTATCATTTAAGTTAGGACCATGTAAGTAGATCCCAATTACCTGTCTTATATGACACCCATTTTCCTTCCTAGAAGGAGACACCTGAGCTCAGAGGATGCGAAATTGTACAAGGAATTTAATTTTGCCTGGAGTATCCAAGCCAAACAGACCATCTAAGATCTTTAATATACCGCATAATCGCAAGCGATCGTTTTCATCATAATTCTGACTTAGACCAAGGTCAGATCCGCAATTTTCAGTTGTACAAGGCCAACTGCTGCAATATACATATGTGGGTGGTGGAGTGAGTGAATATTAACGTCCACTGTTCCCACAGGGCTTTTGGGGACGGTCGCGTAATTTGAACCATGGTCAAGTGGTGGACGACACCTGAAACTGGCACCCCTCCCTAACTACCACCACACTAGCAGGGACGTTTGAGCTCTCGACAGATTTGGTGCAGCGCCCTACGGCAGGGTCTTCAGTGGTACTGGGATTGAACTCACGACATAGCCAGGATCGATGCCTAGTTTCACTTAGCTACCATGGCCACGCCACACCAATGGAGGAGAGGTTGTGACGTCATAATTTTGGTCTCATTTTGTAACTCTTTTGATTCTGGCTATATTGACGGTCCCATAGACTCTCTTTATAGACAGATACTCGTACACTTTGTTACTAGTTATATAATAGAAATAAAGATTAACAAATTCGGCACATTTACTGCACCATGTCCATCAATAAATTTATAGCAAGATTAATAAATAATTAATCTAGTTATTACATATATTTACGGGCTTCAATGGGGTTGTACATTGCTTTTTCATTTCATCATCATAACATTGTGAGCGGATGCTATACGGTCTACTAACTTCTTTTCCTTTAAAGCAATTTATTTATTTCTTGATCTTGCACAAGGCCAGGCGTGATTTATGTAAATAAGTATAAGTCGGTTTTGAGTTGAAGAAGGAGCTAAAGTAAAGGAGGTAGTCAAGTGAATTAATATCGACATAGTTGTTATTAAGAGAACCTGATGCAGTGTTGTGTACCGCGAAGAAAACCGATTTAATGAAATTCATTATAGCAGACGTGGGAGTCTTCACCAATTCATCAGCCAAATAAAGTGCCAGAAGTTCGTCACAGAAGGACCACCCAGTAAAATATAAGGTCAGTGACTTTGATTAAGAAATTAAATTATTATCAGTGGCATGATTATTGTTGTGCGCGTTTAGCTGTCCTAGATTCAGTTGAAATTCTGTTATCCGCTTGTGAAAGGATATCCTGACTCTTCCTCCACTCTGGTTTATTTATCAAATTCTGAATTGTGTTGTGTCTGATCTTATACCGATAAACATCAATAAATCAGTTTAGATTGGAATTATATCTTTAGTTCATTTAAGTCCGCCTACATAGCCAACCGGGTTTTCAGATAGACAGAAAGGTAATAGTGTAAGGGGTGGCTACAGGTCCCCACAACATTGTTTTAAATCAATTCCTGGCTTGCTTTCAAAGCAAATAGTGCCACAGATTTCTAATTCTTGTGACCTATATTATTTGAAAATATATCAATGGTAGAAATTTTGCTCTATTCAGAACATACGAGTTAATTACTGAAATATTAAATGATCCTATTTCACATGATCTAATACCAGTTGTAAAAAGCGTCCTAAGTTGATGCTGTAGAATATTAGTTAAATGTAGTTTTCAGTTTAAATTTTACAACGGAGAAAATATTAAATTTATTTGTTACAGGTTATTTCATAATTATTCAAAAAGTCTCTAGACGGAAATAATGAACTTTTTTGTGCAGTTTTAAGCGCAACTAATTCAAATTTACTGAAAAGTTAGAGTTTATTATACCTTGGGATATTGAAAAGAAAAAAAACAAATATAAGTACAACCTGCAAACTTTTATTTTAATTATAAGAAAATTTACAAAACAATTTTACTAAAATGGCTTTAACACCTCTTAAGGCTTATTTTACAGGCATATAATTGATTTTTAAAGTACAAATGCATCTCAGACTTGGAAATGGAAGATTTTAGAAGCAATTTTGGAAGCTTGTTCATTACAAGTATCCTTAGAAGAAATTCCTTTAGCCTAGAAAAGAACAATATGGAACATAAGTACTACAAAACACAGCTTTATCACAATTCTGTAAATAAAGTTCTACAGAAAAATGTTTTAAATATTTAATGCTTTAAGGAATTACTTTTATACCATTTCAGAAAAGTGAAAGCTTTGGCATGTTCCTTAAGCTAAAAATAAATCCTAAGAGTACTAATATTTTGAAGACAGATTGTTCTTATATCAAAGTTAATTTTTTGATGCATTGTGCAAAATATGTAAAAGTTTTACCGAAATGAGTCCTTTAATGTCCATCACGGGCTATTCTGATTCCCTTGTCCGTTCTTTGCGTTCTGTGCTCCGGCGGCATTATTTTTTTGTTGGTTCTGATTCTGCTGCTTCTGGTTTTGCTGTCCTTGTTGATTGTTGGCGGGAACCGCTTCACACACTACTGACATCAATGCCAGGAGGAGGATGCAAGCAAAAACAAATCTCATGGCTGAAATCAGAGAATTTAAAAAATATGAATCAAGTAATGGTGAGTCTTTTAGAGAGGGATAGCTTCTTATAGTATTTCAATTGGGAAAGTGTTTTTCCTATGCAGAAATAAGTTTGACTCTTTGCGATTGCATTTATTTAGGTCATATGTTCCCAACCTTTTTTGAACTGGTGCCCTCTTTTCTAGTGATTATTTCGATACCGCCCCCTTTTCTAGTAAATATTTCGATACCACCCCCTCCTACTCTAGAGAAATAAGAGTGTACATAATACTTGGTGAAAACAAGAGTTAAATTTTAAAGAATGTTCTATTACTAATAGAATATATTCTTTAATTTTTTTCTAAAGCCCCAATTTTTTTACTTGCGAATCTGAAATAGCTATTGCTAAAAATATATTTCAATGTGTAATGTATATTTTAGTTATAGATAGGATATTGTTGGAATAAAAACACTGCGGAATTTCTTCTTCATTTAAAAGAGTGGAATAAAAGTTTTAGCTTACTGTTATAAAGACGTCAGGGGTTTTGATGATACGAAGTAATTCGTAATAAACTATTGCTTTCAAAATAAATATAAATTGACAGTTTCAGCCTTTAAAGAATCACGCGTTAACTCCCGGTTAACATATTTAATTATGTTTCTTGGATAATATACGCAATGAAAGAGAGCGGAATAAATGATTTTCCTACTTCTCAAAAGAAGAAATTTCTTCTACTACAGAAATTAAAATGCACTATATTATTCAAATTAATGTAGGTCTGAATGTAATGCAATCTTTAATTCTTTCATACACTTCCCGAACTACGGAAATATGTAGATATAGAAATGATTTAAATACATACAATCAACATAAGGTAAATAGTATTAAAGTTTTCTTTTGTTAGTACATAATCAGCGTGTTTTTTTAGTCTTTTTGGTTAATCTGACCAAGTCCCTCTGTGCCATCTCAACGCCCCCTAATTTTCTCTGGGTCTCTTACCACCCCCTTGAAAGCCTCAAACGCCCACAAGGGGGCGTTATCGTCCACGTTGAGAACCTATGATTTAGGTAAACTTTATTTTCTTGTCTTGCGCTGCTTTTAAGCAAAGTTGTCATCGGTTTCAGGTACTTAACGTTTGTATGGTAGTGTCCAAAGTAAACCAGTAACAGCCTCCGGACATGAATGATGACTTTTGTCTAGTGGCATGTTATGTGCTTACGAATTTATAGGTTGCGGGTTCTAATCTCCGACATTGGTAATCTTGGCTGAAAAGAAAAACGCAAACCTTCTGATGTGTCGTGGCGCCATCTTATCGCAAAAAAAAGCAATCCAAAGTCGTCACACTTGCTTGATGTAGAAGGCAAAGCTGTCAGACTCGCTTGACACAACAAAAATTCGACAGACTCACTTGAAGCAGCAAAAGTCGTCAGACTCACTTGACGCAACAATAACAAATTACACGCTCTCCATAACAACATAAATATCTCGTTCTTTCGCCTATCCACTGATTCCCTGGTAGGGAAGTACTGTGGTGGTATCTAAAATAAGCCAGTAATAGCCTCCGGACAGGAGTGATCACTTTTATCTAGTGGTATGTTACGTGCTTATGAATCCATAGGTCGCAGGTTCTAATCTCCGACAGTCTGTCTAAACTCTTCTACAGATTATCCTCTGTTATACAACAAAAAAATTTCTAGATTAATTAAGATGAAGTTTTTTGTTGAAACATTAAACACATACGATCTAAGTGCATTATCATAAAAAGAATCGTAAGGCTCCCTTCATAATAAAATGAAAATTGTAGTGCAGAAGTGACAAGATCACTTTTTTATGACACTTTTTTTAACATGGGGGGGGGATTTGGTTTTGTGAGATTAACTGAAATTTTTTTTTTTAATGAAAGTTGTTTTAGCTTATTTGAAACCCCACTTAAAAAGGGTTAAGTTGTTGAAAAAATTTTTTAGATGATAATGATAAGCAACAATGATAATTAATTTCTTCACAGATGAAAATTCTATTATTTACGATCGCTTATAAAATAATAAAATCGTAGAATCAGCCTTACAATACCTACAAATAAGGAATTAGCTTTTTGTCACACTGATTGTCTTCCGCAAATTGCATATAAATACCGAAGTAGACATTGCCTAAGCAGGGCAATTAAATTATATTGTGTAATTTAATTTTACCAACAATATTGCAAATGTCTGCAATAAAATCGTAGATATTATTAAACTGTCTCGAGTAATAGAATGCATTTAATGCTTGTTGCATATTAATGCGAAATGCCTTTAACTGCTGATTTTCTGAATGGTCTAACTGGGGACTACAGAATATGAAAAGTAAAGCAAAAGTACTTCATTGCGGTGTTTAAATATTAAAACGATCAGGTAATTTACAGAATAAAAATATTCAACAGCGATTTTTGTACCAGTGCCACCAATGAAAAAGAAAAGATGTTTTTTTTTTGTGTAATTTACTATGGTAAATGGTTTGTTGTGTGGTAAGAAGGGAAAGGATTGCAGGTGAACTGGGGAATTAGAAATTAAACTTGAGATTTATTTAAAACTTAAAATATTTCTTAAGGTATGTGACTACCCAAAATTCATCGCTCTGGAGAAAATTTTCGAAATTGATTTTATGCTTTTTTTTTATAGCCCATACATTAAGATTCCAAAAACACTCTAGGTTTATTTCTACGATATTTAGAAGCAAAGTTTTAGCATAATTAGCAAACCGGAAATGGAGTTTACAAAACCGGAAGTACATGCCTGCTCAAAATATTTGTTAGATATTGAATTGAAACTTTCAGAACATATTTTATTTAGTTATATCTGTGTTATGAATCAAAATCTAATTTCTGTGTATAAATTTATGCATTTTATTGCTTTTTTTATTAAAAAAGTCATTAATTTTTTAAAAAATCATGTTTTTGCATAAAATTTGGCATAATTAAAAAACTTTCAAAAGTATTACAAATCTTTTAATTCCTAACACATATAAAGATGTTATTCACATACTGTATAAATATTATTTGAATACATTCATTAGAACTTTCTGTAAATGCAATTTTTCATCACAATTTCACTAAAAATGACAATTGTTATAGTCTATAAAACTTTCCAGAAAACCGCAAAAGTTTAAAAATAAGACCAAATTAGTTAAACATGAAGCTAAAGAGATCTTAACCCATAAATATGGTGAGTTTAAAAAATGTACAATTAGTAGAAAAGTTTTTATACCAAATTAAAATCTTTAAATGCATTTTCTGGGAAACTATGTTTTTCAATTCTTTGCTTCACGGTAAAGTTTACTACAGGATTTCTTTTTAAGATATTGAATTGAAATGTTAAAAAAATGTTTTATTTAGTTTTATCTCCAGTCTAGACTACAATCTAATCTCTGTTTATATATTTATATGTTTTATTGCACTCTTTGTGAGAAAATAACATTGGTTTTTTTTTTGTGAAAAATTGAGTTCTTGCATAAAAAATGCCATATTTCAAAAACTTTTCAAAAGTATCACAAATTTTTTAACTCTAAGCACAGTTAGTGATATATTTTATTTACTGTATAAATATTATTCGAATATATTAATTAGAATTTTCAATACAAGCCTAGCCATAACTGCAATTTTTCACTAAAATTTCACTCAAAATTCCCAACATATCCAAAATTATTTTTAATTTTTGTGGAAATTGTACTTGAATTCCTAGTTTTATGCCCCATTTCAAATTTAAAAAAGTGTATTTAGTTGCAAATTTATTTTTTTCAAAAAAAGTGCTCCGAAGGTAGTCACATACCTTAAGCGCTCCTAGGAGTTTTACACATTAGAGCTTTAAAGATCGTGTGAAGTTTTACTTTATAATGATGTAAATTATTATTGCAGGTAGATACATATTTTGAAAATTAAACATACACACTAGGAAAAATTAAAGAGGAATTAAATCTTATTTTATAAGATTTAAAAAAAAATCATATAATTATAACTTACCGCTGAAAGAATCGATGGATACAACAAAATCCGATTACTAGAAAGTCGAAAATATTGTGAGTAAAAGATTCTGGATCTCGGGTATTTATATTTACTTTCTACGTCATCAATGATCATGATCTGTGAGATTAAACACTTCGTAGAATAATTAGACTGGTTACGTCTTTATTTCAACATAATTGAAATCTATTGTTCAGGTTTCAAGCTTCAAAACAATTTAGTCTTAGATTCTTGTATCTAATCACTTATTTATTAATTTCTTATTACGATATAAGGGAGAAAGTAATTACATGTTTTATTATGAAACTTATAATTTTTGTAAAATAATTAATCACACATGTTTTTCTGAATTTTTATTTGTCATTATTATTAAATCGATCTGTTACCTTTAGAATTAAAAAATAAAAAATTTTCTTTTTCAGTATCGTTAACGCGCGAATTACTTCTTTAAAAACAACATTTCAATCATTAATTTTTTTTTTGAAAGTTTCATTTAATTTGACAAAAGTTATTAAATTAAGTTTTAAATTGTTTGAATATTATGTGTTTCTTAATTATAGGGGAGACTTGTTTTTTCTTGTAAATCAAAAATTGTAAGAAGGCAATATTTTAGAAATTGCATTGTTATAAATTCACTATTCATTTGACAGAATTTTAAATTTTTTTTTAATAATAAATTAGTAAAAATTTTCTAGTTTTCAAGAAATTTTATTGTTATAAATTATTTTAAAAATTGAATGATTCAACAATGCCTCGATAATTGTCATTTTGATTGAGAGAGCTTCTGGCTTTACGAAACTACAATTTCTAAAGAACATTCAAACATAGTTTGTTAGCTCCTTATTTCTGGAATTTCTGTCTAATATATCACAAGTTGTGAGTATAATACAAACACCTGAAAAATGCAAAACGATTGACTAAAGGGGGACTGTTGATGGTTTACTTATGTTCCTAAATGGGTTAATTTTTTAAAAAGAATCGTAGGACTCCTTTTATCTAAAACTTTTTCTGAAATTTATAAAAATTATCTTCTGAATTAGGACACTTGTTTACTTTTATATTGATTTTCCTTCGTTTTAACCCAGCGCTTCTGAAATTGTGGACACCCCCCTCCCCCTCACCTTGTGACGGGTCTATCCGCGTCAATTTTCCATTAATCCTCTTGGGTAACTTTGGGGCCAGCAATTATTCTATTTCACAGCCTCCTCGGGAAAAACACGAGATAGTGATATGCTAATGAATTCGACTATATAAAGTCTAGATTTAGTAAGAAAGTAGAAGGAGAAGGATTTGCGAAACTAGTAAGTATCGTCTACGGATCTCTCCAGCGAGCTTAGCGCGTATTTGATATTGTTAATCATTGAAGTGATCAAAGGGAGTTAGTACCGACCTGACGTTAGTAAGGGTTCGTCTCCTTTGTCAATTCTGATAGCTGAGATTACTTAGTAGGGAATATTAGATTTAAAGGTTAGAATTGAATGTTAGTGTTGTGTATCAGGATTAATCTAGGGAATTGAATAATCACTCCAGGGTTTCTACTTGTAGTTTAAACTTGTTAATTGTATTTGTGTGTTGTTAATAAATATTTGTAATTATGGCTTTCGTTGGTGATAATATGTTTCCTTCCACACCTAGAGACGTGCCGGGCACTGTGAACCCAGTCCAAGATAGGACAGGGGCACGACAACCTTAAGGGGGCGTCGTTACTCTACGAGGGGGCGTGAGCACATTGAAAAGTCGAAAACGAAAGATTATTTAAAAAATTATTAATTGACTGAAAGTAAACAAGCAAAATACATTCTGATATAATAAGAAATAAAATACTTTTTCATACTGATATAATATACTTATAAATGTATCAGTACTGCACAAAGTATTTGATAATTAACTAATCAATACTTAACTAAATTCAAGTTTAGTAATTGCTAGTGACTATCATGGGCTTGTCATATACAAAATTTAATACTTATCTTGATAATTTGTACGGATTATAATTAGTCGTATTATAGTTTAACCGTCAAACTAAATTATTGTTACCTTCAGTACGTTGTTATTGCAAGAAGAGGGACGCGATGAAAATTATTACTGATAATTGGGTCGCCAATACTGAAAGTTTGAGAAGCACTGCTCTAGCCAGTGATCTTCAAAATGAATCCATTCATAGGACCCTTAAAATTATAAGATGATTTGGAAGAAAACCATTCTATCTGTAGAAGACATTGTCTTAAAACTTAGTATAACCCCGTGTTATAGGTATTTCATGCAAAGATAGTTGAAGACAAGATATCAATCATTGGCATGGCCATGTAATTTTAGCGCGTTTTTCACATGTTGTATTTTACAATAATGCAACTGATGAACTTTTTACTAACAGAAAGTAGTGTACTGTACCAATCCTCTAAATGTACTACTATTGAGCTGAAAAGAAATAATGACACAAATCTGTATCAGCACTATAAAAAAAGCAACAAAAAAAATTTTTTTTACAGAAGCTGCAAAAGTAAAATCAGAGCCTTTTATACTTGTTTTCTGAACTTTTTTTGTGAAGATTTCCTCCAAAATGCAGGTACATTTTTTTATAAAAAACTTTTTGCAAACAATAAATTTACTAGGTAAAATTTGAGAAAATTTTGTTATAAACTAGCGAAATTCAGGACAATTCGGGAAAACTATGGGAAAATTTAAATATGATTCTATCTAGGGCACTATTAACCTTGTGTGGGTTCTTGATCGGTGTGTTCGAATTGGTAAAAAATAATAACAGTCGGTTTTTCGTCCCATCGATTTATTTTCTTCTTCCTACGGGACACATCACAAAAACGAATAAATTATGAAGATATTAACAGATTGCAAAATCCATCGTCCAGCAGTCCTTTTTTTCTCCAACCACGTTTTCTTGTCTCAGGCTTTTTCGCTTCCGCTGCCTTCTTCCAGCCGCGTCCGGTCCAGTCTCGTCTCGTCTGCCTTGTTGCCGGGTCTCTCCCTCTATATATCTGGACCCGCTGCCAGATCCCCCATACAGGGTCTCACCTGTTGCCAGGCTCGTTGGCCACCATGTAGGCTCGATCCATTGCCAGATGTGGGTATCAGATCCTTACAGGCACAAATGCGACCAAATGCCGAAAAACCCGAGGTCAATTGGTTGCTTATTGGCTGAGAAAAAGGTACGACAAAATATGGAACGAAGACGAAATTTGCGTCCTAATAGCGCTTTTATTCCACTACGTGAAAAACTCGCTAAAAAAAGTATTGTTTTTCTTATTAAAAGATTTTAGCATAAAGTTAATGCAATTTACCAATTAATAAAAGTAATTCGTGCCTCGAGGATTACCGTATCTTAAATAATACAGAGAGTGTCGCTAAATTTAACCGGCAAATTCAGAGAAGTTATGATAGGCACCATGAAGACGACAAATCACCATGGAACATGGGGTCGCAAATCATGTTTAGTCAATGAAAATCGTGATAATAGTAGACAGCAAGATGAGGATAAGGAGAGTATTCTAACAAATGCGGGGACTTCTTGGAGCTACATAGCGTAGTTGAAGAAACCTGCACGTATGCGAATTCTCCCGGAATTGCTGAAGGGAGTAGTGGTTAGTACGCAACGAAGCGTGTGGTTCATGCACGACGGTGCACTAGCACATTTTTCAATTGCAGTGCGCAACCACCTGCGTGTGACATGCCCCTGGAGATAGATTGAATGCAGTGGACCTGTTGTTTGGCCTCCATATTTTCTGGATCTAAGTCCCTCGGATTTCTTCTTCTGGGGCCACCCGACATCGCTTGTGTATGAGACACAAGTAGCTACAGTGTAGAACAGGGGTTGACAATCTTTTAGCTGTGGCGTGCCAAATCAATTTACCTGTATGATGCAGCGTTCCCCACAGTAGGACATTTTTTTAAACAATTCAATTCCCGCGATAATGCATGCAGAGATAGAGGTAAAAAATATAGATATTTACAGCTTTATTATATATTAATTTTGTATCATTTAAAGATATTTCTCTACATAAAAATAAACAGCATGAAATTTAACTTTTTTTTTTCCACAGAAATTTTTTAAAAAATTTAAATTGTACATGCATTATGTATTTTTAAGCATACTTATTAAAAAGGAAATATGCAACATAAAATAGAAGTATTTCCCTCCATTATGGTTAAATAAAAAGATATAAACAAAAATGTTAATGTCTTAACTTAGTGCTTGCACTGCTCCTCTTTCATATCGCACAATCAGGGGTGTAATTTTAATTAGACATGAGCATTCAGTTGTTAAACATTTTTTAAGGCCCATGTAAACGTCTACTTTGCATGTTGGCGCTATAGCGTGGCGATGTTAATTTGTAAACAAATAAGGGTGACGCTTAGGGTTGCCACAGCCATGTGTTTTGTATCAGTTGGAATGCTTCTGTAAAACTGTCCTGTTCCTTCCAAAAACTTCATGTCGGAAGTCGCATAAATAAAAAGAAATTGATTTAAAAACCTTTCGATTTCTTATAAAATTATAATCACTACAGTCCACTAAATTAATAACCTAACAAATTTCTTTGTGGATTCAAAATGTTTTTCACATGAGGAAATGTTTTTTATTTAGATTTGTAGAACCAAAAGCCGAAAGCAGAGTACATGCGATTTTCTCTCTTCTTTTCTCTCCAGCAATGGCATTCAATAATCAGCAAAATATCTGTAAATTTACCTTCAGAGCTATTTCTCAGATTTTTTCGTTATTCCGTAAATATCCATAATTCTGCAGGTGTTTTTCAAATAAGATCTATTACAAGTTTATCTATTTCCATCCCTCAAAAATTGACAAATTTGTAGAATACTGCAGAGTGCCACAGAAAATAGTACCGCATGCCACATGTGGCACGTGTGCCATAGGTTGCCGACCCCTGGTGTAGAATCTCACTTTACGGATCGTCGTCCTTTCAGCTGACTTCGCCAGCACACTGGATTTGTGTAGACCATAGGTTCTCAACGTGGGCGATAACGTCCCCTTGGAGGCGTTTGAGGCTTTCAGGGAAGCAGTATCAGACCAAGAGAAAATTAGGGGCGTTTGGATGGCACGGAGGGGCTTGGGCAGATTAACCAAATATAGTCTAAAAATAACTAAAAACTCTCTGATTATGTACTAACAAAAGTAAACTTTAATACTGTTTACTTATTTTGATTGTAAAAATTGACATAGATTTAAATCATTTCTATATCACATGTACGAAAATTCACATATTTCGGTAATTCGAGAAGTGGATGCGTGAAAAACTTAAAGATTACATTATATTCAGACCTACTTTAAATTAAACGATACAGTGCATTTTAATTCCTTTAGTGCACGTGTTGTCTTTGTTTGTGAGCAGTAGGAAAAATGTTTCGTCCACTGCATTTCATTACCTGTATTATTGAAAGAAATATAATGAAATATGTTAACCGGGAATGAACGTGTGATTCTTTAAAGGCTGAAACTGTCAATTTATATATTTATTTTGAGAGGAATAGTTTATTATGAATTACTTCGTATCATCAAATCCCCGGCCTGTCTTTATAACTTTTATTCCACTCTTTTAAATGAAGAAGAAATTCAGTATCGCTTCAATTCCAACACTATCCTATTTATGTGACTAAAATATATAATATTACACATTTAAATATATTTGTGGCAAAGGGGATTTCAGATTCGCAACAAAAAAAATTGGAGACTTAGAAAAAAAGTTAAATTAAAAAATGTATTCTATTAGTAACAGAATATTTTTTAAAATTTAACTTTTGTTTTCACCATCTATTATGTACACTCTTATTTCTCTAGAGTGGGAGGGGGCGGTATCAAAATATTTACCAGAAAAATAGGCGCCAGTTCAAATGAAGTTGGGAACCTATGGTGTAGACGCTTCAAACAATCCTTCGTTTGTCGTTGTCGGCTGCGCTATGACGTACGCGGCAGCCACTTTAAACAATTCCTGTGACAATCCCTTGTCGTTGCATTTCTGACGTCCAGCTGTGGTGCATTGTTCGTATTGTAAACATGCTTTACGTCTAATAAATGTATTTCTCCCCTCTTATTGCCCCTTTTCATTCTACTCGACATCGCCCCGTTCATAACTGTTTTTGCGAAATACTCCGATTAAATGCGGTTTGCGACCTCATGTTCTATGTTGATTTGTTCTATGTTGATATATATATATATAAATTCTCGTGTCCCAGTGTTTGTAACCAAACTCCTCCGAAACGGTTCGGCCGATTCTTATGAAATTTTGTGCGTATATTCAGTAGGTCTGAGAATAGGACGTAAACTATTTTTCATTCCAATATTGTAATTAGTTAAAAAGATATTAATTAAAAACCTTAAAACGCTTAATTGTCCTGCTCGTTATTTTCCCCGCTTAGCGTCGTGAATGAACAGAGGGTGAAATTTTTCCGTATTCTCGACGTTATTTAAACAGCCATCCGATTTTTGTTTTTTAAATCAAACAAAAAATAATTACAGAATCGGAAAGATCATTTCTTTCGCCAAGATACAGTATAATTTTTTTTTTTGCAAAGTAGTAATATTTTCTATTTTTTAAGATTTTTTTAAAAAAATAGTTAAAATTGATGCATTTTTATGAAAATTATTTCGAAATCGTTGCGTATGAATTTATTTTCATGTTATGAAAACGATATTCTACACTAAATAACTTCAAGCCTTTTTCTTTTAGATCCAGTCATTTAAAAAATAAAATGCCCAAAACTTTTTTTTAAAGATTTTTCAAAAAAATGTCGAAATTTTTAACATAACATTGAATAATTTAGTTATTTATTAAGATTATCATACGAAACTTTTGTTGCTTTTGTAGAATAATGTTATCAAACATCTGTGCGAAGATTGAAAAAATTGCTTAAAAAATACGGATTTAAAAAAAAAATTGTGATTTTCGTAAAATAACGTTATTGCAAGAAATAATCTAAACAGTATTTTTTGTACATTTTTTATTTAAAAGTCCTTCGTTTTCGAAAAATTAATGAGTGAAGTTTGAAAGCATTAACTTAAAAACTAAGCCCTAAAAAATAAAAAAAATTAATAAAAAATACGCAATTTTACAGTTTGCCAAGCCTTGACGTCGAAAAATGGTTTCGCGCCAAATAGCTTTCAACTGTTTCACCTGAAACTTCACATCTAACTCAAGGGTTACACCAAAAAGTTCTGACTTAAACATGCGAAAATCAGCAAATTTGGCGAATAAAAAAAATGCGAGTGAAAAAGTTATTTTTGCTTCAATTTTCCTCATTTTCTCTTGATATAATTTTCAAAATTAAATCATTATTGATATCAGATTAAAATGAAAGAATGTATTCAATACATTTCTGAGATTCCTTTAAAATATTTATCTGCATCAAATCAGTGATTTAAAAAATAAAAAGCCGAAATCTTTTTTGAACAAATTTTAATAAAACACTCAAAATACTTAAATCAATCGTTTAATGATTTCTTCTTTAAGAAAGATAATTGCATGAAACTTTATTCCCATGTGTCGAACATTTCAAAAAATCCTCACAATTTTACTTCAAGATTTAAAATAGTAGGGAAATTTTGTAATTTGAAAAATTTCTACTTTTCTGTCTTTTTTCAACGTACAACTATTTTTAAAAAGGCTACATTTTCGTTTTCGAGGACTAAAAAACTGCAACGTGATTTATAAATTCGCACTGTTCACCTACTCGAGAGTTTTTGGTGACGGACTTCGAAATTTTAAGCCACGTTCAAGTGATGAGGACGACACCTGAGCTTTCACCCATCTCTCCTAATTACCACACCACACCAACTTAAGAACAAATTTCGAAAAAGGGAATTTTTATGACATAGTTAAAGAAATCACTCACATCGCGCGCATGCACACACACACATAAGTGCTATCGTCACAAGGGAAACAGGAAATTCCCATGAGGATGAAATTATTCACTCAGTAAAAGCCCGTGCAACCCCGGGGTAAGCGGAGAGGAAAGAAATAAAGAAGTCAAAGTAATTTCGAAAAATAATATTGGAAGTGCTGATTTTGTCAAGAGAAGGAAAAATGTTAAATGAGAAAGCCATGATACGCACTCACGGGCCATGCACTCACATCGTACGAGTCACACCCACGCAGAAGTGCTGGCGTCAGAAATAAAGGAGAAAATTAACATGGGGATTAAGTTATACCCTCGGTAAAAGTCCGTGCAACGCCGGGTCGGGTCAGCTAGTGTATATATATATATTTGAAGCGTGATTTAATTAATTGAAACGTGGTTTAATATTAAGTCTTACATTGTGCAATGGGGATACAGATAATAGTGGTTTTTATGCATTATCTTTCCATTTTCATTTATTCTCAAGGAACAAATTGTACGCTGCCTCGACGATCCCTGTTCTTTATCAAATATTTTCCAAAATCTAAATTCTTGCCGTCAATGAAAACTTAAAGAAAATCCCAGAGGAGAAGTATTTCAGTATCATGGACAAATCGTATCTCTTAAAAACACTAGTACTAATAATCGCCCTATAAGAATTAAAAATATGTGCAAATCACAAAGATAGAAAGGGGAAAATATCAGTGCCCGAATAGCGTACGGGTAAACCGGTTGTAATCGGCTTTCGGTAGCAAACCATTTAAGTGATTAAAGAAAGGTAATGTATCACTTATTAAAGAATATTAGCATGAACCTCATGGTAATTACACATTAGTTGTCTCGTCGCATCTCATGTTTTGCACTTAATTTATTTCTATTTTTTTTTCGTAGCCAGATGTGTGCAGAAAAATATTTTACTTTAGTACGTTGCTCCAAATTGTATGTGAAAACGTTTAAAGTCGTGTGAGACCTTTCTGTATATTCTGTATGAATTTGCAATTAAAAATTTAGAATTTGCTTTTGCTTAAACTTTAACGTCAAATTTGTATGTGTGTGTTGATAATTTTGTAATGATTAGCTATTCCTACTTCCTTGTAATCCCCCTTGTCTAATCTTGGACCCGGCTATAAGTGTGGGAGCAACTGAATGATCAGACGACATGATTAACTAAAATCGTTTATTTGTCACAAGAATTAACACAGACATAATAATAATCCAATTAAGATAATTTAGATCGATGATTAGAGTGGGAAGGTAAGACAGGTAGCCTGGGGATAATACACTCATGTCCATAAATTAAGGATAATTCAGAATCACACAGAAATTGAACTCTAAAATAAAAATTTCACCTGTAGAATTATCACACACATCTTGAAGAAGAATATGCAAATTAGAGGAAACCACCAGATGGGGCGGATAGTACGTCACAATGACGAGAGTGTAAGAGAGGGGTATATAAGGAATGGTGGCAAAGAAGTAAAATTGTTCACAAGCGCTTTAAAAGCCTTTCAGTGCAATAACCGCATAGTTATGGCACAAAGGAAGCATTTGGATGATTTTTTACGTGGTAGAATTATCGGACGACAGGAATATGGGCGTACCCAGCTGGAAGTATCCGAGGAACTTGGAATCACCCAGAGTGTCATCTCCAGGCTTTGGCAACGATTCCAAGATGATGGTAATGTGAGTAGATGTTACAGCACAGGTTGCCCCCAAGTTACAACGCCGAATGAGGACCGGTATTTGGCAGTTACTGCCAAAAGAAACAGACGGAGCACGCTTAGGGTACATTGGTCTATATGCTCGTAGGCCTGTCGGATGTGTTCCCCTTACCGCAACTCACTGTCGCCTGCGATTAACCTGGAATAGAGATCATGCATTGTGGACACCGCAACAGTGGTATTGTGTGATGTTTTCCGACGAGTCCAGGTTTAGTTTCCAGTCTCCAGTCTGAATATGGAGAGCGCCAGGTACCCGTTACCACCAAGAGAACACCATTAAAAGACACCGTTACGGTGGTGCAGGATGGCTCGTTTGGAGAGGAATTATTCTTGGTTCCAGAACCGACCTGTATGTTCAGAGTGTAACGATGACAGGCCACATCTATTGGGATGTCATTCTGGAACAGCCTGTACGTTTGTTTCGGGGCGCCATGGGTGCTGAATTTCTGATTATGGATGACAACTCCCGTCCTCACCGTGCAAACATTGTAGACGAATGCCTTCAATCGGAGGATATCACCCGTATGGATTGGCCAGCATACTCACCGGACTTGAATCTATTAGAGCATGTGTGGGATATGCTTGTCCGACGAATTGCAGTCCGTCAACCCCCTCCCACCTGTCTAACGGAACTTCGGAGGGCATTGCTTGATGAGTGGTGTAATATTCCCTAAGGTCAGATAGATAATTTGATACTCAGCATGCGTAGGCGTTGTAAGGCCTGTATTGCATCGTCCGGGAGACATACTCCGTATTAACCATCATACTAACCATATTATACTGTTTTTTGTAAATAGGTTCTTTTTTGAAATTTACTCCAGGGGGTAAAAATCGCAATTTTTATTAATTATGTCAAACATATAGCATCTTTTTTGCTCTTTAACTTTTGTTTAATAAATAGACTTTACAAATAAGTTACATTTGTTTTGCTTTTGTCTCTTTCTTTGCCTGAACTTCATTATCCTTAATTTATGGACATGAGTGTATTTACGGACATTGAACTAATTTTTACGATAACCTGGGCAAGCCCGTTATTAACTCAGACGACCCCTAGCAATTTAGTTTTTAACTTCTATTTAAATAATACGCACAATACCTGTACTCTTGTAAAGCAGAAACTCTATAGTTGAGGCCTTGAACACTAATAGCTGTCTTGATCAGCTATTAGGGATCATCCTATCACATCCAAGTGATCCTCACTTTGGATATCTTCAATTCTCACTTTAATAATCTTAGATTCTCACTTCAATAACTCACGATCCTCCCTTCATTAACTCTCAAACCTCGCGAATACAGAATTTATATAATAAACTTAATTTGCATAATCACGTTTTCTTACCTTTGGTGAAAGTTGGTTGAAAGAAATGTTTCCCTCAAAGAGTCCCCAAGGATATAGTGAGAGCCACGTATAGATCCGTCACAAGTTGTTCCTTACAAGGGCAAGTCTACTAGATTTATACTAGTCCTCGAGCTGATTTTTTTATCCGTTCATTATCTCAGTTTCCCCTTCTTGAATACATTTCCTTAAAGCTTTTGTACTTCTCCATTATTAAATTTTTGAAACTCTCCACCAAAATTCAATTCATTTTTCCTTAAATTTACTTATTAGAAAATTGTTATTTTTTTAAAAATAATGCTGGCTAATCTCTGATATAGGATGATCACAAATAAAGTTTTCAAACCCAAACTTTATTTTTTCCCCTTTTTTATTCTTTTCAATACCTGTATCCAGTCTTTCAAGGGGTGTTTACTTTACTAAAATGCTAAATGGGGAAAACTTTGAAAACAGGTTTCATCTCACAATTGTAGAGCATAATCGCGATCATGTTCGCCTAAAAATAATCTGACTTCCAAAGGTAAAAGCGGCAAATAAATCGAATACACTCGTTTTTCGTTTTACTACTGTAAATCACTATCCCAACTAAGTTGTTATGATCAAGTTTCATTCTTTCCCTTCTCCTTACTGCTGTATATTTATCAAAATCAAAAAAGGGAAATTTGTATTCATTTGCAGACAACGCGTTTAATTCTTGGACTTTTACACACACATACAAATACTTCTAGCAGATTGGCCGTTTTAATTAGCTGATCTGAGTACTTATCGAATAATTTTAAAGGAAATTAAAGAGAATTTTGTAAAAAAAATTTTAATTTTCTTTTCTTTCCTTAAGGGTTTTATCAAGCAGTAAGCAATTCAGGCGGATAAAAATACTTATTAAGCAAGTATTTTATAACTTTTGTAATACAAATATTTAATTTTCGGAATTCATTTGTCGTTTCCTTACTTTTATTATTAAAAATAATTTTTTCAAGAGAACAAGAAAAATAATGCACTTCGACACTTTAAACATCACCTAAATGCAAAAAAAGTTGCTTAATAAACTGATATTTGATGAATTTCTTTAAAAAATTGAGGATCAAAATTCGAAAATTCGGAGTTTGATAACGTTTGATGAGCTTTTTTCCCTTTTTTGTTAACAGTTTTTTTTTTAATAAAATATCTATAAAAATAAATTTAACTACGTTTTAGTATTTAGATTTAAATGTGTTTTATAGGAAAATGTTTTTTTTTATCCTTTCGATTCGCTTTCGAAAATTCAGCTACAGTTTAACGTCGTTTATCCTAATCAATTGGGACCGGACACCGTTTGGATCCGCTATTGTTCGGAGAATCGAAAACCGAATACGATCCATGCAGTATATGATACTGGACACTATACAAATATTGAAAATCATCACATGTGGGAAACATGCTTGAAAAAAAAGCCAAATAGGTCAAAACGTCGCAATTTTACCTTAATTTTGGAAAATAATCACTTATTTTTCACTGTACCATTGTACACCTTTGTTTTTTCAATGCAAGGTCTCTGATTCTCTTCAGCAGCAGTGGTTGAGTAGGACAGTATTCTGATTGTTGTTCGTATCACTCTATAGCTGTCTCTAACGCAGTAAACACGTCAGCATTTGATGGACCCTTGCTACTTTCGTTGTTGCTGTTGTTGTCCTCGTCTTCATCCGTTTCATCTTTAACAAGATCGGATTCTTCTTGCACGGAAGTCACTATCTGGTCATTATTTAGCATTTGAAATCCCCAGTCTTCTGCATCGCATGCTATCCAGGTTTCTACATAAAAAAAACTCAACAAAAGAGCACATGTACACCCCCCTTACAAACTGACCCAATATTCCACGCAGTTGTTTACCAAATCACACAAATGAAATTCCCCAGATGTCCCTCACCTTGAGTTTTCTGGTCACTTTTGGCTTCACAGGAAACGAATGTTTAGCATTGCACTGTTCGAAAACGTATCCGAACTTTGGTTCGGATATTTGACACTCCGGATAATAAACGTTCGGATAAACTATGTTCTAATGTATATGGCGTTTCCCTTAAATTCCTCAATTCTTCCGTTCACTTCTCGGAGACACCGCAAGAATACAATTTCAAGTCTTTTGTCTAAAAAGATTTTTCTTTTTTTTTTTTCCATTCTAACACACATTTTGTAAGCCGATTTTTTGTTCCATGCTGCTATTAAGCACGAGTGTACTTGGATGTATAAATGATATTAGAGAAACTTGGCATCTCTATTTCTTCGTATGATGTGTTTCGTTTATCAGCTCTATCGCTATTAAGTCATATAATTGAAATCTCATCATTTTCCTTTATTACATCTGATTCCTTCAAGCATCAAGTAGCATATCACGAATCTATTACTGATGAATCTCTTAAATCAAACAATACACAAAATAGGTTCGTTACAGGTTAATTGAAAACGTGAGAACCCGATACAACTCATCCCCGAGAAGGGAACATGGTTTGTAGGTAAGGCTAAATGCCGTTGAAAAGTTATGTATTTTTTCAACTCAGGAAACCATCAAAAGTCTTAGGTAGGAATTATTAATTGCAATTTTTATTTTATATGCCTCAGTTTCCTCTTTTAAATCTCAAAAAATTTTCATATTGAAAAAATTTATGATTTATCCCTTTAACCATTTAACTACCAACGGCGTATATATCCGTCTCGTTCAACCTGTGCATGAAGTGTTCCGGACGTATACATACGTCTCTCTGAAATACGGTTATTTAATCGTACTATCATGAGT
>BMAO01017037.1:0-17535 GCA_019973975.1 Trichonephila clavata | reverse complement strand
TAAGGAACAGCGTTGTTTGCGAATATTACAATTTCAGCATAAAATAAATACAACAGAAAGTAATATTAACGTATTACACATTCAGATATAAATTATTTACACTATTTTAAATATTCATTATATAAAATTCGTAAGAATGTGTTACTTTTGCTGAGCAGAGATCAGCTGAGGAAGGTACTTTCAAAAATCAACCCACAAGAGAGTTATGGGAGTGCTATAAATAAATAAATCCTTTATAATTCAGCTATTAGACCTACAGACTTAAAATTAAACAGATATGAATTTTTGTTCAGCTGAAATATGCGAAAAGCTTTTTTTTTAAATTTGCAATTCACGTAAAATTAACTCAAAAAAAATAGTCTTTATCCTTCAATCTTTATTGTTAAATTTTTCACTTCACCCGTGCGAATTACAGGTATACAGCTAATTATTTTATAATTTATTAATAATAATTCATCAAGAAATGTTTAGGTCATACATTATGGATTCGAAAGATTCAGCTTTTTATACAAATCCGGCAAATATTTAAGGAGTCCCAATGTGTACATGTGCACCCCCACTGGTAACAGCTGATCTGTTTGACCTTACATAAATTCTGAATAAGAAATTCACTTACCAATTCGTGATACACAGTAATCAGTATCTCTACTGAATTATCACGATCCATAGTCTTCATCATGTACTTGCCGTATACACCCAAGCCTATATCTCCATTCTTCACTTTAATAGTCAGATCTCCATCAACGTTTAGAAAGTCGGATACATCGGAAGACGATTCAATCATTCGATACTGTGACCGAGTATTTGTGCGTGGAATTACCTATCAAAATATATTCATGGGATAATTAAGAAACAAATAAGTGCATAAGGAAAATAAGCAATGATAGGCAAACTGTTTTAGGAGTTTTAGAAACTGTCAAATCAGGGACTGCCCTTACTGCGCAAGCACGTATAAATCTAACCTAGCTTTTAATCCGATCAAAACTTCCTAACCTGAACCGAGGTTAAGAGAAAGACGATGAAATTAAGGCTGTTCTCGGTTATTGTTAAGGAGTAGGACCCGAATTCGGAATATTTTTTCATATATAAAAGTACTCAAACATTAATATTACATTCTTACTTCGCTATTCTGTAGAGAATATCACTTATTTTATCATACTATTCATTTTTATCCGAGTTGACACATTTTTTCTCCTATACCGTAATGCTAAATGAGCTATCCTTTTACGAGTTAAAAGGAAAAACAAATTATTTATGAAATATTTTGAAATTTTAAAAACACTATAATGTAAATAAATGCATGAATTTCAATGCCATAAATTTTTATAAAAATTGTGTGAGACATTTTTTCTCTTCGAAAATGTGCTCCACGTTAAGTTTACGCTCTTGTGCATATGGCGAAAACAGCCTTAACTTTGTCAAACCCGTTTTCTTACTTTGACTACTATTCAGATTTCAGTTAACAATAAACAAGGAGCTTAACCCACCGGTTTTCTTCCTTTGCCAGCTGATCCAGTTAGCAGTGAATATATGGTGGTTAGAATTACAAAATCGAAACCGGTTTTGTAATTCTGATCCGAAAACCTGAGGTAGGAAGCTGATTTGACTCCTTTGTATCTCGCAATTCTGATTAGTAGTCAGATAACGTCTACATCTGAGCTGGTACTCCTCTTTCCGTATTCAAACCTCGCCAACGTGAGGATTTTGAGTCTAAAGAGACTTAGCACGTACCATTTTCTCTAATGTGTGGGTTTTGAGAAAAATCAGGATTCGAATCCATGGCTTAGTTGAAACATCGCAGTACACGAGCTCACTGATGGGACAACTCGACTGCCGTTGACCGAGTAAACATATACATATAGATTGTAGGTAAAATATCAAAGGTTTGTCGGTTCGGGGGCTTATAAAGGAAGGGTAACAATAAGGAAATTCCTTTTGGGACCAGACTTGGTGTAGTAGTAATACTCCTTTAGTGTGTTGTTGCTAATCCCACCTGTTTGACGTAGTCAGATCGAGGCCCACGAAATTCATCATGACATCGGGCTAGATTGTGCGCCTGTCGTTAGCCGTAGCTTTGAGCACCCTGCAGGTGACAGTACTATATGGCTCGGTTGCACCCCAATTTTGAGGGAGAACACCCTGGGAGTGGTCAGATGCCTCCCACCTCTCTTCCCCTTCCACCAACCTCACGAGAGGATTTGCTGCTCGACGGCTTTTTAGAATACCCCCATGCCGCGGAGGCACTATACATTTACTAACATCCTGCCTTATCCGGGATTCGAACCCAGGCCCTACGGCACAGCAGTCAACGTCGCTAACCACTATACCGGATGGGCGACCCTTTAGTGTGTTCAACCCTCAATGTATTAGCGCCGAATGACCAGTCAATTCGGAGAAAATAGCCTTCAAAATTCATGCTTAGCTTTTATGCAATGAAGTTTCAATTTCCTTCAGCGACGCAGTGGCACAATTGGTGACGCACCTGCTTTCTACGCGGATGGAAAGGGTTCGAATCAAGCGCTGAACTTTTTTCCAATTCATTTAATGATTTTTTTAAAATTAAATAAATTTATTTATTACATATCAAATGATATGCTGTGTAATTATTTGTATTTTATAAAGTAAAATAATTACTGTAATAAAATAAATATTTATATTACATTTATAAATATATTTTTATATTAGTAAATAATATTTATATTTTATACATTAGTAAATATTATTATTATTATTATTATTGGAAATGATATTTTATATAAAAATTAGTTACAAATAGTTTTATATAATGTGAAATACAATATATTATAAATAAAATACTATACATATAATACTAGCTGACCCGGCCACGCGTTGCTGTTTCTTTGTTTTAATACGTTAGTTCAATATTATTCTAAGCTATTCAATTCAGTCAAATTAATCTTCGTTTATAATTTTGGAGGTTTGAAATAAAGTATAAAACAACATAATGATTTTAATTTTGCATTTATTTATCTCCCATTTGAGTATAGTATAATGCATGAATAACTGATGAAGTTGTTAAGTAACAACATATGAAGATTCAATTTTATAAATGTGTTGAACAACGTTGATTTTTTGCAATTTTTAAAGCTATTTTTATTATTTTAAAGTATAACAATAAATAATTTTATATAACTAATCGTTAATCATTTCACAATATTTCGGTAACTCCCGTCTTTTCCTCACTCAAATAGATTCGATGCCGCCCATCCGGTATAGCGGTCAGTGAAGCTGACTGCGGTGCCGTAGGGACTGGGTTCGAATCCCGGAGAAGGCATGGATGTTTGTGTTGTAATCCTTTCTTCTGTCTGTGTTGTATGCCCCCCGTGTTATACATTGCGTGGTGCACGGGGTTTATAAATGTTAAAAAAAAATAGATTCGATGGTTTCCAAACACGTCAGCATGTAACATCTAGTTGCCCATTCGAGAAACATTGATTTTCTAAGTCTAAGTATCAAATGAATATTGTTCGGGTTTCAGATTCACTTATGGTCCTCGCAAAAGCCAAACGAATCGGGAATTGAAGCCTTTTGAATGGTATTAGAGATTCTGACGGTATCTGTTGAAACGTGGCAACAGATTCCGTAGTAGCAGAACCGAATTCACGTTTAAACTTTAAAGTCAAAATGTTTGCGTCAAGAAGTCCCCGGTATAGTTCTTTTGATGATCAAACGGGCACCATTGCATTATCTAGGTGAATTTAAGTTACGCAAATAATAACCAGGGAACCAACCGAAGATTATGTGGTGACATTCCTGATACATCTAGGGCCGGGGTTGGCATTACGTCGATCGTGATCGACCGGTGGACCGCCAAGACATTTTGGGGTGACCGCCTAAAAATTATACCAGTTAGTAATTATATACGGAAAATTCAAGATTGGCTAACAGTACGCAGACTAAGCCTTCTACTGACTATAACAACAAAAACTAATTTTAGATAAAAATGTTTTGTTTTTTTAATGTATTTTGAATTGTTTCATAATAGATGTATCATTTGATATAATTGTATTTTGGGTTATTATAATTAAGTTTGTATCTTGCGCTTTGCTTTTAACGCGGTTTTAAAAGTGCTTTTTTTTAATTTTAGTTATGTATATTAGTACATATTCCGTTTTTGAGATATAATAATAACGTTTTCCTTACCTCACCCCACCTACGACATTGAGCAGTAGCGTACACAAGAAATTTTTAGGGGAAGGGGGTCGAGGGTTGAAGGTTTACCATTCTCGTATCATATCCCAATTCGCAGCCAAACACATTTTTTTTTTGATTTTGCCGATTGTCGGGAACAAAAAACAGCAAAAAATAAATTACTGAATAAATAATTAACATTAATAAATAAAAAAATTACTAATATCAAATACTTAATAACATTTAACATACTATATACATTGGACTATAATGAATCGGAAAAAGAAATGAAGGGTTACGCGGGAGGGTCCGTACCCGTGGACCCCTTCCCCACCCTTGCGTGCGCCACTGACACTGGGTGGACCGCAACTCCTTGACAGAATTAGAAGTAGCCCGCACCCTGGAAAAGTCTGCCCACCCCTGATCTAGAGAACTCAAAAACTCGGTTGGAAAATTTACGGTTTTGTTTTCATCAACAATAGTGTCGATTGGCTTAAATGCGTTGGATCAACTGGCAACAACCCTGTAGAGAGCCGCCACTAACTGGTGTCACCTATGAAATGGCTCTCCCATTTGGTGGATTTGCCCTGTTTGCAAAGACTTGTGTGCCAAAATATATATAACCCATTTAAATCTATATATATATATATCAAAAGTTTTTGTGCGCTTTTTCATTTACCTGCAAGTTCTTACTGATGTCATCCTGGTCGAAAATGTAGTAGGACTTGCGATCCATGCTTGGCATCTGGACGGCCATGCCCAAGATGGCCCCAGCGATGATGGGGATAATCATCGTGGGTGGATTTTAAAGCTGAAATAAAGTTTAAATCATTTAAGAAAATTACAAGGAGTGTACAACTTACAACTGAAATGAAATTTTCATTTAGGTATTTACAGAAAATCTTCATTTACTGTTGTCGTGTCTTTCCCGAAGGGAAGGAATGAAAGTCGCCAGAGCCTGGGACCGGTTGGACTTCTAAGCGATAGATGGCGACACCACCTCCACAATTTAGGCATGGAACTGGAGGAGATGGAAATATTCTCCAGCCCCCTGCACCCGTGGTATCTTCTGCGACGTCCACAAGAATCTTTCGGACCCACTCTGATTTCACGAGCACTTACTCCGTGTGTACTTGGAGGGTATTTGGTGGCATCGGGCATTGAACCCATGCCTTCCGGTCTGGAGCCCGATGCTCTAACCACTAGGCTACCCACGGCCCTCCTCATTTATTCAATGACTTTTATTAGTGCACACATGCGTGAAAGGGCCTATGAAATTTTCAAGTATGCATGGCGCGAAGAAGTCTTGAGAAGGAATATTTATTACTTTCAAATATTGCAAAAAAAAAATTTTAATTTTAAAAAAGTTTTTTAAAAAATACAGTAGGTTATTTTTAAGGGCTTAAAATATTTAAAAGAATGAAATTTATAAAGTATATACTTTGATACAGATAGACATATGAACTGTGTAGTAAATTTATTATGTTAAATGGGTTGTGTTGTCGTATTGTTTGTTCAAACAATGACAATAAAGTGATTTTCTGATTTTAGCATCATTCCGAAAGGAGAAAGTTTTTACTTTGATTCACTTAAAGATTTGAGTTGGCGGCAATGACCACTCGATGACCATCATGAGATGGGTAGCTCAAAATTCTTCTATTTCTCAAGCATTTTACTAGTTTATAACTCCTTTAATAGTTCCTCAATAATGTTCTGAGGTTAAAATAAAGACACAGAAAGAAATATTTGTTTTCCTGCAGGGATTAATTTTAAAGTTGTAGTTTAAAAAAATAAAAAACACTCTTTTGTAGTTAATTGAACTAAGTTGTAACATAAACTTTAGTCACCAATTCTGGAATTAGTCGCCAAATCTGGAAATGGGATCTGAAAATGGGAAATCGTTAATCCTGATTATCCTGATCAAGACAATGGAACAAAATTATTAAATTATTGTATTGTCATCGGTCCGTGACAAGTGAGCAAAATTTCGAATTGATCTGACCTTTTAAAGTGGATAAAAATTGAGTTCAAAGATTGCGTTACATACAAGTGAAGTTTATAAAAGAGTGTTAAAAAAATTGAGTTCAAAGATTCCATTACATACAAGTGAAGTTCATAAAATAGTGTTAAAAAACTGAATTCAATGATTCCGTTACTTACAAGGGGAATTTATGAAAGAGTGTTAAAAAAATTGACTTCAAGATTCCGTTACATACAAGTGAAGTTTATAAAAGAGTGTTAAAAAATTGAGTTCAAAGATTCCGTTACATACAAGTGAAGTTCATAAAAGAGTGTTAAAAAACTGAATTCAATGATTCCGTTACTTACAAGGGGAATTTATAAAAGAGTGTTAAAAAAATTGACTTCAAGATTCCGTTACATACAAGTGAAGTTTATAAAGAGTGTTAAAAAAATTGAGTTCAAAGATTCCGTTACTTACAAGTGAAGTTTATAAAAGAGTGTTAAAAAAATTGAGTTCCAAGATCCTGTTAAATACAAGTGAAGTTTATAAAAGTTTTTTTAAAAATAGCTTTGTGCAAGATATAACACATCACTCAATAAGTCCCTGCCTAACTAATAAAACAACAACTATTCTGCAAAATTGAACTTTATTTATCAAGATACTCCCCTTCAAGAGTGATATATGCACCCCAGCGCTCTTCTAATTTTTTACCACCTTTTTCGTGGAGCGATTTGTCTTTGCTCTCAAAATAGGCTTCTCTACTCCGGAAATCACTTCTTCATTTGAACCAAACCTCTTTTCCTGCAGCATTCTTTTAAGATCTGCAAACAGCCAGTAGTCACTAGAGGATAGATCTGGACTGTACGGTGGATAGGAAAGTAATTCGAAGCTCAATTCGTTCAATTTGACCATCGTTTTCGTGGACTTCGGGCACGGAGCATTGTCTTGGTGAAACAGTACTTTTTCTTTTGCATTTGAGGACGTTTTTTTTCTTTATTTTTTCATTCAGTTGATCAAATAACGCCATGTAATATTCACTATTGATTGTTTTGCCTTTCTCAAGGTACCCAATAAACAAAATGCCATGCGCATCCCAAAATACGGACGCCATAACCTTGCTAGCTGACGTTTGAGTTTTTGGTCGCTTTGGACACCTTTCACTGGCTGCTGTCCACTCAGCTAACGATCGTTTGGATTCAGGCGTGTAGCAAAGAATCTATGTTTCATCCATTTTCACATATCTACGTAAAAAATCCTGTTTATTTTACTTAAACAATTCCAAACAACGTTCTGAATCGTCGATGCGTTGTTGTTTTTGATCGACAGGGAGCAAACTCGGCACCCACTTTGAAAACAGCTTTCTCATTAACAAATGACCATGCAAAATAGCAAATTCACTGCCTTTTGATACCTTTAAATTTTCTGCTAGCTCACGCAACTTCAAATTACGATCGGCTAAAACGATTTCATGCACTTTTTTGATGATTTTTGGAACAACTACAGAATTTGGGCGACTTAAACGTTCAACGCCGTTTGTGTCTGTACGACCACGTTTTAATTCATCATACCATCTCTTAACAGTTGTTTGCGATGGAGCAGAGTCCGCATAACATTTATCAAGTCATTGTTTTGCTTTGACGGAATTTCGTGTGCTAATTAAACATTATCAAAAAGTAATGTTTAATTAGCACACGAAATTCTTTTTCTTCTATGCTTTCCAAACAGTTGCCACCAAAAACCACTGTAACTTTATAACTAAACAAGATATTATCTCGAAATTTTGACACGTGCCGTTTCAAAGTTAGTACTACTAGGTTAGTCATAGAAAAGTTAGAAAGTAGCGCTATTTATATGTTAGGCCCGGGACTTATTGAGTGATGTGTTATAAGTAATAGAAAACATAATAGACGGATGCATATAAAATTTAGAACTTTTTTATGGCAACGTTTGTCTGTGTATTTTCATTATGCTTTTGTTTTTGGCTTAACCTCATTTATAGTTGTATAATCCAATGCCATGGTCATATTTCAACAAAGCTTTTCTCAGAAGGGTTCCATTTTGTTACTTGTTTTTCAATTTCATAAATATATGAATTTAATCGATATCCCGGTAATTTTTTATATGATTATAAACTTGGTAACAATGCTGTCGAAGCTACACGTAATGTAAACAAGGTGTTTGAGCAGAACACGTTGGTTTGAAAAATATTGTCTTGGGGATTTTTCTCTACAAAATGACCAGCGTGGAAGACCCAAAACATCTATAAAAAGTGATGATCTGAAAACATTGGTGGAAACGAATCCAACTGTATCTATTATACTAGTACATTGTACCTACTGTATCTATTAGACTAGTACATTGATGAAATGCATGAAAAATCGAAAATTATATGACCATCTCTTGTTAATTGGAATGGTCCAAAAATTCTAGCCGACAACGCTCGGCCACATACGTCATACAAAGCAATTGCACAATAAATTATTGAAAAATGAAATTTTGTAGCACCATCTAATTCAAAGTATCTCTTTTGCGCTAACGGTCTTTAATTTTTTTAACACGACTTTATTAGCTTCACCTGTATGTAACGGAATCTTTGGACTCGATTTTTACCAATTTTAAAAGGTCAGATTAATTGGAAATTTTGCACATTTGTCAAGGACCGATGACTAAAATATTAAATATCAACCCTAAAACAAAAATGCTCATAGTTAGCTTTTGGTTCGATTAACCATAAAAGCATGTTTTTTTAGTTTTTTTAAGCTATGACTTATTAAACATTTAGAATAGTTTTTAAGGGCTAAAGAGTATGAAAA
This sequence comes from Trichonephila clavata, assembly GCA_019973975.1. NCBI lineage: Eukaryota > Metazoa > Arthropoda > Arachnida > Araneae > Nephilidae > Trichonephila > Trichonephila clavata. Next base: position 8,607 of record BMAO01017037.1, on the reverse strand, counting down.
TGGAAACAGTCTGAAAAATTCCATATCAGATTCTAAAGATTAGAATTCCATTAAGATAGGCATCTATACAATAACATCTAGATTAAAAGGCAAATAGAGCATGTTTTGATTAAATAAACAGCTTTTGAAAACGATATGTAGTTTTATATATATTCATTAAAAAACCCGATATTTCAAATGCACCAACTTGATAGGGGAGACCGGGGTAAGATGACGAATGTCTTAATTTTACCGTATTCCACTAGATAGCAGCATAAAACGAACACTACTGGCTCTCCTTTTGGCCGTTCATTAAACAATAGTATAAACATGCTGAAATCGCCATTTTTGTGTTAGTTGAGAAGCTTTGATTGTTTTCCGCTGCCACGATATAAATTTTATGCATGTGCAAATAAGCTTTGCTACAGATACAGTAAAGATATATAGTTTCTCTTTAATATTTATGAGTAACTTGCCTTAAATACAACCTATTATCTTGAATTGCCTTCCTTCATGGCAATGAGAAGGAATATATTTAAACAGACAGTCTGGGGCAAGATGACGATCCGAAACATGGGGCATGATGACGAGCTTGTCATCTTGTCCCGTGTCTCGGAATTTATTAAACTAACTATGTTGTCCATTCTATTAAATCCTGTAACGCTTGTTTGTCTGTGTGTTTGTCCGCGTGACCTTGCAAAGGGGGTGACAGGAGGAAGACATTTTTGCCATCCGCTACGCCCCCCTAAAGAGGAAGGAATATAACAATAATTTGTTGCTTTAGAGCTACTGGCTTTTACCTGCCACCTTTTCGGATTTTTTGCGAGAAAACGAATGTTTCCTGAACTTGTAGAAAGAGCCCCACCAGAAACTGTAGACCACTGTAGTGATAACAGCTGGAACAATGAGGGCACCTTTTTCTCTTTTTTGAAGCACTTTTATCTTCACGTGAAACCAAGCAAAGAATATCCTACTCTGTTGATTATTGACAATCACAAAACTCATATAACTTTGCAGGCTATCTTATATTGCAGAGCGAAAAGCATCATCTTGGTTGGATTGCCACCCCACTCATCATATCGTCTCCTGCCCATTGTTGTGTCCTTTTTCGACCAGTTAAAAACGTACTATAGCCAAGCATGTGACAACTTTGTGGTCACTCATCCAGAACAAACTATCACAGACAAAAATATTGGTTTTGAGCATCACTTGCTTCAAATCAGCTACAGTTGGAAATGCCGTTGGAAGGGTTTAAAGAATATGGGATCGAGCCTCATAATCCTCTTGTGTTTAGCGAACATGACTATTCTGCGGCAAAAACTACTAACCATGAGGCTGTTGGCGATGAAACTCAGAATAGTAGTGCTAATCCTCAGACCCTGGTAATAGAAAACCAGCATATAAACCCTCCAAAAAAACCAGAACTCATAACAAATACTGATTCCGATGCACCAAAGAAGCCTGTTAGTGTTTTGTATTTAAACCATTGCCTAAGACAACATAATGTGAGAAAAAAAGAAAAAGCAAAAAAGTGAGCTGTAGTATTCATACAAGCACACCCATTAAAAAAAATGTTAGAACAAAGGGAAAAGCAGAAGGAAGAACAGGAAGTTTAAAAAAATAAACAGAGAAAAGAAGCTCGTGAAGCTAAAAAGGGAGTAGAAAAAACTAAAGTTCCTGTAGGCCTAAGTCTATAAAATCCAGCTCAAACATTTCAGTTGTATCAACTTCAAAGGATGGTGTTATAAGATGTCCTGCTTGTGAAGAGGAACCCTTCAACAGAAGAATGGATCCAGTGCTGTATATGCCAATAGTGTTGGCATGAAGAATGTTCCAATTATAAAAATGGCATTTTTGTGACTATTGTCAGGTACACAACTAAACACTTCAACATTACATTACATTGCATTACGCTTAGTTTGATACTTTGTAAGATGTAAAAACACAGTTATCATTTGTTAAACCATATAAAACATGCAAAAGATAAAATATGTTCAACCTTTTTCAGTGTCGCCATCTTGCCCGAAGGCCAAAGTCATCTTGCCCCAGTACTGGGGCAAGGTTATGAAAAATAAAATTATTTTTATTTCTTTTATTTGAAAAATTAAATGGTAATATATTTTAATACTACAAAGGACTACTCTAACAGTTCATGTAAAATCAATTTTACTATCCTTAAAAATAAATTAATAAGCAACAAAAAATTGTTAACATAGTCATCTTTCCCCGGTCTCCTCTATATATGCTACCGTTAAAGTGTAAAATCCGTTATTTCATAGAATAACTAGGTATTTCATGAATTAACAGAGCAAGCCCCTCTTAAAGTATACAAAATTACTAAATTCTACGATTTAACTAGGTATTTTATAGAATAACGATTACACTTGATTGTTAAAGTATGAAATACGGTACTCGAAAGCCTCTTGAACAGGTTTTAGCTACTTTTAGTCAGTTTTGAACGACTTGCAGCTGTTTTGCAATGACATATGTGTGTCTACCCTTCATTCCATTGCTTTTAAATATGGAATTTAGGGTGTGTATTTATATTAGCGTTTTACATTTTGTATTATTAACAAATATTTTTGCAACCTGTTTTTAAGCAATGGCTTCTGCAAGAATGGAAGACTAACATGTAAATAAGAGAAATTCAATGCGAGAGATTTAAATCTTTTCTTAATAAACGTAGGACAAAGGAAAAAATTGGTGCATTTACTCGTAAAAAATATCTTAAATCAAATAATGGGAGCGTAACAAAGAAATTTTTTCCAGCCATTAATGAGAGACTGTCCTGCCATAATTTTTATACTAATAGCAAAATAACCCAATTTCTAACTGGTCATGACAACTTCAAAAGCTACTTGAACAAATAGTTTAAATAAAAAGTTTATCTGAGAAACTGAAAAGTCTCTGAGTTTAAATAAAAAAAATACCACTTAATTTAAAAACCTTCTCTATAAGTGTGTTATGTATTAATTATTTGCACTCAGAACTTAAAATAATATATCTGAAATATATAAATATTTTTTAAAAAATTATATTCACGAATTTTAAGCCAACCGAGTTTGAATTTATAAACTATATTGAACATTTTAAAGAAAAAAATTAAATTTATTGACTGCTTAGTAAAAATATATAGACCATTTCTTGCAGCACAAAAGGGAATCAACCTACCTGGGTTTGGAGAAAGAAAAACGGAAAAAGACTGGAGTGTGACTGGCAACCCCCAAAAGATCCACTAACAGCCAAGATTAAATCGAAGCATAGTTTGACCTTTACTTGTTTATATTATTTTTTGCTAGATTCATGAAATGGTTTCATATTCAGATCACGCCAGTCAATCATTTTTTTTATTCGAGATTTAGTCCGATAATTTGCAACCGTAAGATCATGTTGCTATTTTGAAAGAATTATAAACTTATCTGAGTCAGTACTTACAAGATTTTCTGATTAAAAAGGCAAATTTTAGTGCTTGTCTAACGTCTATAGACACGAAAAGGTAAGCATCTGATTTCTGCCTGAGCAGATTTTAAAAAAATCACCACGAGAATAGAGAATTCGCCAATGTAGCAGAAAATATCCTGCATTGGATTTCACACATCAGTTTCAAAATTAAGCGTTTTAGCAGAAAATTATTAAAATGCTAACAATAAATTCATATCCTAACATTTGTGTGCAGAGATTTTTACTTTTATGAGGGAGGAACGGGTCATTATTAATGGTGTAAGACTTAGTAGGAAAAAAACTTTTTTAGGAGTATAATCTGAGAAAAAGGAGTAATATATATATATTAGCAAGGCAATGTAGTTTCACTATCAAATATATTTAAAACTAAAATGTAGTATACACACATTTCAGATGTTCTTCAATCTATATATATAAAGGAGAAAAGCGACTCACTCACTGACTGACTGACTAATCACGATATCTCTGGAACTATTCAACCTACAGACTTGAAATTTGGTAGACGTGTTCCTTTCATAGAGTAGACATCAGCTAAGAACGGATTTTCTTAAATTCGAAACGCAAGGGGCATTACGGGGGGTTAAGGGGCGTTATAAATAATTGTTTCCATGTTTAAACTACTCAATGTACAATTTTGAAATTGGGTTAGCAGATTCCTTTCATACAGTAGAGATCCGCTACAAAATGAGTTTGGTGAAAATCGACCCCCAAGTGGCGTTGCAGGGGCTTAGGGGCGTTATAGATAATTATTTCCATTTTTAAACTATTTGACGTACTGTCTTTAAATTTGATAAATAGATTCCTTTCGTAGAATAATGATCAGTTACAAAACGGGTTTTGTGAAAACAGACTTCTAAGTGGCGTTGCGGGGGATTAAGGGGCGTAATAGATAAATATATCCGTTTTTAAACTACTTAACCTACCTGCTTGAAAATTGGTAGGTAAGTTTCTTTCATGGAGTAAATATACAATACAAAATGGGTTTGGGAAAATTGACCCCCAAGGGGTGTTGCGGGGGGGGGGGTTAAGGGGCGTTATAAATTCCGATTTTTAAGTTATTAGACGTACAGTCTTGAAATTTAGTAAGCAGATTCCTCTCATAGGGTAGAGATACGCTACAAAATGGGTTTCGTGAAAATTGCCCCCAAGTGGCGTTGTGGGACTTAAGGGGCGTTATGGATCATTATTTCCATTTTTAAACTATTAGACACACAGTCTTTATATTTGATAAATAGATTTCTTTCATAGAGTAAAGATCAGCTATAAGAAGGTTTTGTGAAAACAGATCTCTAAGTGGCGTTGCGGGGATTAAGTGGCGTAATAGATAAATATTCCCGTTTTTAAACTACTTCACCTACCTGCTTGAAAATTGGTAGGTGAGTTTCTTTCATGGAGTAAATATCCGCTACAAAACGGGTTTGGGGAAAATTGACCTCCAAGGGGTGTTGCGGGGGGTTAAGGGCAGATATAAATAATTATTTCTATTTTTAAACTATTAGACGCACAGTCTTGAAATTTGATAAGCAGATTCCTCCATAGGATAGAGATACACTACAAAATGTGTTTTGTGAAAATCGACCCCTAGGTGTCGTTGCGGAGGTTCAATGGGCGTTATTAATATTTTTTTTGTATTTTTAATTTATTGGACGCACAGTCTTGAAATTTTGCTAAGCAGATTCCTTTCATAGAGTGCAATTCCCCAACAAAATGAGTTTTGTGAAAACAGACCCTGAAGTGGCGTTGCGGGGGCTCAAGTGGCTTTATAGATAATTATACCCATTTTTGAACTATTAGACGTACAGTCTTGAAATTTGATAAGCAGATTCCTTTCGTAAAGTAGAGAACCGCTACAAAATGGGTTTCGCTAATATCAACTACTAAGTTTAATTTCGGGAGTTAAGAGGCGTAATCGATAAATATTTCCGTTTTTAAACTATTAGAACTACCTGCTTGAAAATTGGTAGGCATGTTCCTTTCATGGAATAGAGTTCCTCTAACAACGAGTAAAACGAAAATTGACCCCTAAGGATGGTTGCGAGGGGTCAAGAGGAGTTACAGAAAAAAATTCCTGTTTTTAATTGTTAGACCCATATATTTGTAATTTGTTAAGCATGTTTCTTTTGTTGAATAGGGATCCACTAAGAATGCATTTTAAGCTAATCATGTTCTGGGGGGGTGCAGGGGGTTACTGGGACGTATTGAGAAAAAAGAAATTCCTTTTTCGAGCTACAAGGACTATAATAATGAAATTTGGTTTGCATTTTTCTTTTGTTGAAATGAAATCTGCAAAGAGTGGTTATTTTGGAAAACTGCTCTCAACGGGATTACTGGGATATTGATAGTAAAACTTTTGTTTTTTTTTTCTGTTAGATTTAGACTTGAAATTTGGCTTGCATGTTCAATTTACGGAGCAGAGATCCACCGAAAATTGGTTCTACGGGAATCCCCTTGGTTTTTGGGTTACGAAAGAGCAAACATCATTCTATACTTCAACTTTAGAGATTTTTAAAAAAATACAAATTAGATGAGTTCTGCCTTTTTTTTTTTTTTTTTTGTCAACAGGCGACAGTTAAACGTATAAGTATATTTTTCAATACAATCGGATTCTTAATGCTAGGACTTAGATATCAATAATTTATATATATATATATATATATATATATATATATATATATATATAATCAGTAAAAATTTATAAAACATCATGAAATACCCAGCGAAGCGGGCGGGTAACGGCTAGTATTATATATAATACAATTAAGAGAAAACAGTACAAATCAATTGATAAAAGTCGGTCAAATAACCAAACCAACTTTTTGTATCCAAAATCATATCTTTTATATTTTTTATAACCTAGCAAAATTTGAGAGAGTTCTAAGTTTAAAACAAGTAATATAAAAAAAAAATTAAGTCAATTCCTCCTTTGAATGGATCAGTATAAAGTATTTTATTAACGATTGAAAATTTGAACCAGATATATATATATAAATATGGAAAGAGAAAACTAATAGTAGGAATGGGGAAAAGAGCATGATTTGTCTGCAATGTTGTAACATGCACAACCAGTTTTCGATGCCAACTTTTGTCATTGTTTTAACAGTTACAACAATCTAGTCAAATCTAAGTTGGCGTCGAAAACTTGTAATTAATTTAATTAATTAAGCGATAATTAATGAGTTTATGTAAGAAAAAAACTGTAATAACATCAAGGGTCATTTACTACAAGCTTTAAAAATTTATTTGAATTTGATTGGATGAGTAGAAAGTATTTTATGAACGATTGAAAATTTGAACAAGATCTATATAAAGGGAGAAAGTGAGCTAATAGTAGGAATTGAAAAAAAGAGAGTTATGTTAAGTTTTATGTCCGTTTTTATTAAAATTTCATTGGCAAAGAAAATTTTAAACTGATTTATCTCAGAAGGGGGGGGGATGCTTATCTTCATTTAAAACGCTAAGGATTTTTTTTTTTCTTTTGGGACAAATGATTTGATATTATTTCTAAGTATTGTTATTAAAACATGCAATAAAAGTTGCAATGCATTTTTGAAACAAACCAATACTTATTTTTCAAAAAATAGTTAAATTTAGAATTTATACATTTTTTTAAGGATTTTTTTTTCAATAGGGTTTCATAGCAAAAAGTATTTTACAGATATCAATCCTGTTAACACAAATTCCGTACTAACTTTCGTTGTACAGCGTTCGACGAACTTGTAAATTAAATTTCAACTGTGTACGTCAAAAATAGGAAGAGGAGTAGCATTTTAAAAGCATTGCATGAATTTGTAAATATTTCTTTAAAAAAATTAATGATTAGCTTTTTGGTATTTCGAGCACAAAACTGTTTTACATAGTGAATGTATATGAAAAAGACCCCCAAAAAATGTGGAATATTAAATTTTATTTTAGTATTTAAAATAGAGTTTGAATTATATAAAACGCAATATTAATACATTGGTTCTCAAATAATTTTCTGCATTTACTACACATCGGTAAAGACTTAAAACCCCAATGCATACATAAGAAATGATTGCTAATAGCGAATTTCAGATATGAATGTTTTTTTCGGTATGTAAATTTAAATGCTAAAAATATTCTTGGCTACCGGTTCACTTATTTTAGTAATCTTGACAGGTGAATAATATTTAATTTCATTTTGCTTGAAGATTTGCGTTAAGTTATAAAAGCAATAATTATCAGACGACAACCAGTTCCATCATTTCTCTCTACCAAGTTTATTTCTGAAACTCTCAGAACTTCTTAGTTAGTAGCCCACAGGAGGACCATGCTCAGTTTTTGTTGCAGTTAACACATTACAATTATCAAGTTAATAAAGACAAAAAGTTTAAAAAACTAAAAAATATTGTTTTAAATTATATGGTGTGTCAATAATATTTTTATTATGCTATTTTTAAATTATAATTAATTAATAATTAGGATTCCTGACATTCTCTAACAAGCCACTGTGTTTGGCTGACTTGTGCAGCCATCTAGTGAGGGAAACCTGAACTATAATGCTGTCCCTATGTATATATTTGTGCTGGTGATAGTTCTGCATGTGGTTTATATTTCTAGAACTATTTATTTTGTGTGTTTACTTTTATTTTCCTCGCTACTTTATTTTTCTCAAAATTAAAGGATATACCTGGATTAATGGGAAACTAGTTTTCTTACATAGAGTTGGTTTTGTATTAATATTTCTTAAGATTACCTCTGAGACTACTGGACAAAGCTCTGACATTTAATGAATAATAGAATTCTGAATTGGTTTTGTTTTGTGTGTGTATATTTTTTTAGTCGTTGTAGTAAAAAAGTACAAAGCCCTTTAATAAAACTTTCTTTTTTTAGTGCTTAGTTTTAAATCAGCAATATATGGTTCTTAGATTATATTTTATCTGCAAAATAACTAATTTTCCAGTTAATGAGTTAGAGTTGTAAAAAATAAATGTAGTTCAATAAGCTTTCAATAATTTTGAGTTTGCAAATGTTCTGAGTAATTATCGCAGAATCACCCGCATTCAATGTTGGCAGTTTACTTAAAAAGATAGAGGGTGGTCCGAGGAATTTACCCTGTTTCAAGCAACTCAGAATTGGGCGAGGCACAGCGGCGAATTAAGCGGCTGGCAGACCTGGTAGCCGCCAGGGGCCCCTAGTGCTAGTAGG
>BMAO01017036.1:0-84760 GCA_019973975.1 Trichonephila clavata | reverse complement strand
GTACGTAAAGTGGAGTTTAAACATTCCGTTGCAAAACAAACATGAACTTCTAAAAGGTGTGTAAGATGGTCGTGTATGCATGATCCGCATATAGTAAAGTAAATGCACATAATTTTCTTCTTATAAGAAAGCACATTATTCTTCTGTTTATTGTAGAGAGATAATCTCATTGGTTCGTCTATCTCATTGAAAAAAAAAGTATTCCTATATTTTAATGAAAAAATTGTAATTTGATTAAATACTACTTTAGATATCACAATGTTTTATTTTTGCGTCAACAATTAACCTTCAGGACATGAAAATGAAATTTATAACTTTTCTATTAGGCAGTGAAATAGAATTGTTTCACTTGAGAGTTTTAGAAATTCTTGGTATAGATAGGAAAGGTCACCTGGCTCTGTGATGTTGGCAATCCTGCTGTAGATAGAATTTATACAGTGTCGAATTATGGCAGGGGCGGTAGCCAAGTGGTCAAGGTATCGGAGTCTTGCTCAGCCTGTACGAGCTTCGAGCGAGTACACGAGCCGACCGTGTGAGGGGAGCGATACATAGAAATCACATGAGCTCAAATACGTCCCGTTGGTCGTGCGTGGTAGTTAGGAGGGGGTGCCAGCTCAGGATCGTCTAGTCACTGCCATGGCAACTTACACGCGGACCGTCGCAAAAGCCCGTGTAGCTGAACAACGTTATGATATGTCCTAACTCTTAATTTAGATTGAGACCGCGTACTCTTCCTTTTTCCATATTTTATCACTTCCAATTTTCTTAAGTATGCAAATATTTTTATAACTCTGGAAACTGAAGTACATAGGCCAAGAATGTGAAGTCCAACATTTGTTAATAACTATTACAACGAAAGAAAACCTTCCACAACAATCGTAATCCCCACAAGTCTATTTCAACCAACCGAAACAAAATTCCTTATTTACCTCTTTAGAAGGACGAGGAGGGGGCCTTTAAATTTTAAACATTTATCGCTCGATAGGTCAGCAAGTTCTTAGTCTGCACTTTATTGGATAACATAATTAATAAATTATATTCCTGTTGAAAGTGCAGCGCAAACCAAATTTTATTTTTCAACATCAAAATTTAACCAATGCTATCTTTTAATATTTATCTTTCAAATCTTATGATTCTAAATTTATGTGCCCAATGGACCTTTATACCAAAATTTCCATGATATTCCTCACAAATAGGTAAATAACTATATTTCAATGCATAATAGGAAAATTATAAATTTAACTCTGAAGTTCTTAATGGTAAATGATGACGTAAAAATAAAAAATTGTGGACACTTGCGTAGCTAGTCTTGAGTGGGCCCAATACCAAAATTTCTTGAGGTCACTTTTTAGATTTTACGATGGTCCCTTTACGATTTTTTGCTTGTACATAGTAAAGGCCCAACTGTACGGTGATAGCTATGCCCTTGCTGAAGTATCTAAAGTAGTATTTCGGCAAATTAGAACTTCTCCATTATAAAATACAGAAGCACATTTATTTTCAATGAGATAAGTAAGCCAATGAAATAGTTCTCTTCGCTCAATACAAGGAATATAACACTAATATCTGTTCACAAAATTACGAAAAATGTGCTGCATTCACTTCAATATAATCGGGATCATGCACAAAACAAATCACTGTTGATTATATGTGCAACTCTCTTATATACTGACATGTTTTAGACAAGATATTGCATGTACCGGCGAGATTTAAACCTGCATAGATAGCCGCTCCCGCTATCAGCCCGACTTCCCTTCGCGATGCTTGTACTATGCATATTAAACTGAACTTATCTAAGAAAGATTATTCTAAATTTAAATTGTTCCACCTATTTACGCGCAAAAATAGCAATGTGTCCGAATGCAGCGAGTGAAAAAAATCAAATTGATTCGACATTTTGCTCACTTGTCCAGGACCGATGACAATACAGTAATTTAATAATTTTGTTCCATTGTCCTGACCAGGATCATCAGGATTAACGATTTCCCTTTTTCAGATCCCATCCCGCATCTGGCGACTCATTTCAGATCCCATTTCCAGATTTGGCGACTAAAAGATTAAGTTACAACTTAGTTCGAAAAACTATAAAAGGGCGTTTTTTTATATATAAACTTATTATAAATTAATACTGCTATATTTTAGACACGTTATAGCACCGGAGCGGAGAGGTACCGCGCTCCTGTTTTAGCCTGCATAGACGATTGCACCCGTAGCCACCTACGACGCTTATCATTACTTGTACTTTATATATAAATCTATCTAAAAAATTTAATTCTTAAATTTTTAATCTACATTTTTTAACGTTTTAAAAATCATGACTAATTTAACTTTCATAATCATGAAAATGTGTTGCAAATATTTTACTTTATATTAAACCTTTCGCGGATCACCCAACGTTGTCCATGCACCCCCAAATGAATTTTTATTTTCCATGAACCCCTCAGCAGTCACAAGCCTCCCCCCCCCCAGGGGTCCATAGGTACCACTTTGGGAACCTATGTTCCACAGCATAGTGGAAATATATAAATCAATTATCTGTATTAATGTTACCGATAAAAGAGTGCAGAAATAAGTTAATCTGCACATTAACTAGGCTGATCCATTAAAGTGCAGAAAATTGTCTCCTTTCTCAAATTACCCAGGTAATCTGCGAATTACCTAGATAATCTGCACATTCCCTAAAAGACACTCGTTAATCAACACATTACCTACTAGGCACGCATTAAACAAAAAATATCTTTAAAGGAACAAAACATCAACGTTTCTATACGCTTAAAATAAATGCTGTTTATTTATTTTTAGAAGCCCAGTGGCGAGTGGTAGTGTATCGCGCTTCCACACCACAGGTCCGAAGTTCAAATCTCGGTCTGGGCAAGGTCGACTCAGCCTTTCCTCCCTTCAGTGGGTCAATTGCCAAGCCTGTTTGGGAGCTTAACACTGGGGGTTTAGCGTCAGACTGACCACCTGATCGGGGTACCTGCTAATGCACCTCAGGGCCCAGGTCACGTATACTGAAATGAACACAATAGGCCTTGGCCCTCATGGGCTGTTGCGCCACTGAGTTATTTATTTTTCAATATCTAAAGAATCACATTAATACAATCAAACAAACATCAAATTAGTAAATAGAATTTATCATCAAACAACTGAAAAACTTTAATACAAAGAATCAAACGGTTTAATATACTATTATTGCAAATGTGGAAATGAATTTGAGAAACATGCTAAAATTATGCTTACTTTTCAGTGCAAACTAAAGATTGGTGACTATTTGAATTCTACAGCGAATTCTGCTTTTTCGCTTAGGCACGTGCCTAGGACGCAAAAAATTAGAAAGCAAAAATAAATAAATAAAAATATCTTGCAAACCAAAACTGGCAAGGTAAGAACTGAAAGAGGGGAGGGGTTCTCTGGAAATAGTGGAGTGGAGTAACAATTTAAAGTGCCTAGGGCACCAGAAAGTCAACAACAGCCCTGTGCATAGCAATTGGTTTTTGCGACAAGCACGCCTATTTGTGATACATTTAGATTTACACTACATTGCTTAAAACTGTGCCAGGTAACATGCATTTTAGTGAAGTATAATTTCTTTTATCATGGTTGCGATTGCTATATTAATATGTGCATCTATACTTTGTAATACTATAGCTCTAACATTTAATTTGATTCCAGAAGTTACTGAGATCACCGTCATTAAATTTATTATAAATTAATTCAAGGATTCTTTTATCGAATACATTTACTGTCTCTGTTCCGCTCTGTTTGTAAATGTTTAGTATAAATAATTCTGTGATGAGTGAGTGAATTAAAACGTCGCCCTGTTCAGCTACTCGAGGACTTTTGACGACGGACCTCGTAATTTTGAACCATGGTCAAGTGACGAGGACGACACCTAAGCTGGCACCCCATCTCCTAACTACCACACCACACCAACGGGAGGACGTTTGAGCTCTAGACAGATTTAACGTGCATCGCTACCCTACACGGCGGTCTTCAGCGGTACTGGGCTCGAATTACGCCACGATCCGATACCTCGACCACTGGGCTACCGCGGCCCCATTCTATGATGAGTCAACGTTCATTCAAAATTCATAACAGAAAGAAACAAACGTTTGAACTTTAACGATATGGAAACCGTAATGTGAAGATTACTTAGTTAAAATGCAGAAAACTCTTGATTCCGCACTTTAAATGGAGAAAATCAAGTAATCTGGAGATTATCAATCAAATTTGCACATTAACGGGTTTCGAGCTTTAACAGTAACATTAATACTTATGGTGGCATTCAAAGGTGCTTTATCACGAGAAACTAATTAATTATGGAAAATAATTAATCTCGTAAAAAATTCGTAACATCTTTGAAATTGTATGTTGATCAGTCCATCGACGCTGCCAAACCTGCAACAATGTTAGCGTAGATGCAATTTTAATAAGTTATTGTATAAAAAAAGCACTTCTCTCTCTCTCAGTATGCAATTAGTAAACATTTCATTTTTCCTTTTACTTCAGTCTCTTGTGCATTAATTTCACATAAAATTCTTATACAAACAGAGTTTGCTTGTTGTAGTGTACTCTACCACATTTTAAAGTATCCCCCCATGCGTTTTGAATCACCCTGCAGACTTGCACATTATTGACTCTCGTCACTATTTTTCCACATTGTTAATCCTACATATTGAGTCATTTATCACATCACAACATAAATTTTATACTTTTACATGAAAATGATCCACCAGTCTGATCCTGAACATAAAGCAATTTACCTTTTTATTAATATATTATTAAGTATTTAAAAATATAACATCACAAAAATGCATTCAAAAGAATTAACATTAAAATGCTACAAAATAGCATTGAGTAGTTTACAAAAGTAAAATATTAATAAAAAAATATTCGATAAATTGGTAAAATATGCATTAGTAAAACTTCTAAAGTTTTTATTCTAAGTAAAAGTTCCATAATGTTTATTATAAGAATTTTTTTTTACAATAAGTGCAACTACATTTCTTTTTGTAATACCATAAAAATTTTTGTACAGTATATTTTCCTTTAAATTCTATTAAATTTTTGAGTTGTATCATTCGCAGGATTTTGTATATTAGGTTTGTATCTTATGTAATAAAAAGTATTTTATTAAAAGTAATACATTTTATTATTAATTAGGAAATTATTTTTAACATTCTGGGATGAAAAGAAATCTTAATTTTAGGCTCAAAACTAATGAATACGTAATAAGTATTCTGGAAAAAGTAATTAATTAATCAAAATTATTGGTTTATTAGAACGAATTATAATTTATTTTATTTTTTGTGAATTTAGGAAAAAAGTCCAAGCAAAAAACAGTATAATAATAAATCATCTTCAGCGAACTGCAAGTCTTTCACATGCAAGGAATGCGGCAAGTCATTTAAAAGATCATCGACGCTGTCCACACATTTATTGATTCACCTCAACATCAGGCCATATTCATGTACATATTGCGGAAAAAGATTCCACCAGAAGTCTGACATGAAGAAGCATACTTATATCCATACAGGTGAGAATACTGTTAATACCCTTTTCACTACGTAAAAGCTTCTTGGAAGACATTTAATATATCATACAGAATTCAGTAAGTCTAAGTCTGATACAATATAACAGTTACAATACAGGGTGATTTTTTTTAAAATTGACTCTATTTAGAATTATTGGTAGTTTGAACTAACAACCGGAATGGCAACAAACTTGATATGGAGGCTAATAATGACATTGGAAGTAAAATTCATAAAAAAAAAAAATTAGTACCAAAAATTGCCAATGAGAGTATTTATGGCACTGTTGTAGCTTACCAAACGAGAATCAGCATCAAATACAGGTGTAAAAGCTACATCCATATGCTTTCCTTTGCAACAACCATGTCAGTAATTTGGGATATAAAAACATGTAGATAGTTCTAAAGATTTCTAAGACTAAGTGAATTTGCAACTCACAATATCAGAAAGTGCATTATTGATAAATCTGTATTATCTCAATCATCCAAAGCTCTTCCTAAGCTTAGAGCCCATTACAAGCTATGTAAGGTGGTTATATTGCTTAATGTTCCGAAAGAAATGATTAAGAAGTTCGAAGAAACAGAGTCATTAACACACACAATTCACATAGCAGAGGACATAAACCTATATCAGAAGGGGTGCTAACAGATGTTGCAACTGTAATCATTGACAAATCATAGGAACACCATTGATGGTGCACATATAATAGACAAGAGTGGAATATTCTTTGTAACATGATGCATAGGGCCATGGGAAATGTTGAGCAGTGAATGCAGGGTGTAGTCTTTGAGAACCACAATTGTTGTGAATTATGGACCAGGTGGTCTGAGTGGGTGGAGCGTAGTTTGACACCATGCTCATACCCCATGTGGTCTATCTCAACTGAAACTCTATGTAATGGATTTTGCCTCAATGACATCTTGAACTGGACTTCTGCATAACGAGATGTGCTGTTGTATACTCATATTTTAAATCGGAATATTGTTCTTGGATTCGGCATACCCAGCGTCGTTGTTTACTATGATTTTTATCTCAAATATTAGAATTTATTCTCTCTATTTTCAGTCTAATTGATTTAATTTGCTACAGATTGTTAAGTTTATCGTTGAAAGTTTTGTTACCAATAAATCCATGGAAAAGATAAATTCTAGGACTCCAGAATTATTATTTTATAACACCACATACAGGCAACAGTATTTATTTTAACAATTATAATGAATAGGTTATAAGAGTTTAAAATTTCAATACAATTAAAATAAAGCAGAGTAGGAAATATTTTTATGTGAAATTTTATGAGTGAAAATCCTGCAATTATTAAAAATGTAAATAGTGCAAAAAATTTATTTTCAAATATTATTGAGTCCAAATACCATTTAAAATTTTCCTTCTTTTTCTTAAAGCACTAAATTGATCTTTGTATTCTTTTGGTTTTCAGGCGAGAAACCACACAAATGTGAAATTTGTGGAAAGGCTTTCAGTCAGTCTTCAAATCTCATCACTCACAGTCGTAAACACTCAGGATTTAAACCCTTCTCATGCACCAAATGCAGCCGAACATTCCAGAGAAAAATTGATCTCCTTCGACATATGGATTCCAAGCACTATTCTACACTCGATTACTTAAATGCATCTCAAAACAAAATGATTTGTGAATAAAATTGTGTTATCCTTTTAATATGCTTATTGTATAGTTATTAATATTTGAACTCATTATGTAGTCATATTCTACTTTTGGGTTTGATCTAATTTTGGGGTACTATTTGGTAACCCAATTTATTTTGCACCATAGTGGCTATACATTCCCCTAAATGACAACCATATTTTCTAGTTAACTTATTGACTATACAATAACATGAAATTCAATGCATATATTTTTTTTCCTTTTTGCCAATGTTAACCCAGTGTTTAATGCCCATATTGACCTGTTTTTTACATTAAACCAGAATTTTCATTAAAAAGAAGGGAAAATTTATGTATATTGTTCTGCAATAAAGACCATTTTATTCTTAACAAGAATTATCATTGGAAAGGGTGATATAATCTGTTACTTTTGCAAACAGCGGTAAAATAATAGATGAGAATTTCATATTGCTCTTTTTTAAAAAAATAAACAGTTGTCACAAAAGAAAAAATCTCCATTATATTCATAATACAGAGATTTTTTTCTCCCATTTATTTTAGTTCTTTTCATTGCAATTTTTAGCAAAATTTGACTTCAACTTCTTGCCATTTTGCTCTATACATCAGCAACAAAACTATCACTGACTTTCATATGGGGAGTCATCATTTTTCACATTTCAATGACTACAGATTGCCAGCTGGGTGGCATAGTTGGTTTGTCACTGGCCTTGTACGCCAAAGTTTGCATGTTCAACTCCGGCTCAAGACGGTGGATTTTCATGATGCAGAAAATTGACAGTGTCCATATTACTTGATTAGATAGCATGTAAAAGATCTCTTGAGTGCTTGTATGGCTTGGGTGCTCTAGGCAAAACTGTATTCCTAAGTATGGTTTTGCAACATCAAAGCTCAGGTGCCTCCCACTGGGGAGAAAACTTGGCATCAAAATTACTTGCAGCGATTGGTATTCCACCTTTTTTGCAATTAAAAGAAATATCAGCTCCTAAGGAATGTACTAGGTCTGCAATGGTAAAACACCAATCCGCAGCCCCACTAGAAATAAACAAAAAATGACTACAAATTTGAAAATCATGCTTTACATGCTTAGCACAATTTTAAAATCATTGTCAAGAAATTGTACTAAAACAGAATTTCGCCTTATTTTATTTTTGTTTCTTACTAATCATTATATCAAAATTTCATTCATTGTAAGTTTAATTTCCATTTTATCTGATATGTAATGAGCAGAACATGTTTTAAATTTAAAAAAAAAAAACAGAAAAAAATTATATTTCTTGCTTAAAAAAAAAAAATTAAAATGCAAATTTTCTAAAATTTATTGGAAGAAAAACATATATGTTCTTGAAAAATGAATAAAAGTTTAACATATGGATTAATTAATATCCATGAATCTTTAAAAAACAATAGAAGTACTTTAATTTATTTAAAACAGCAACTTAAAAACATTTATAGATAAAAAAAAAGTCCCCTGAAAATATATAGCACACTACTGTAGATTATTAATGTATATATCAAGTAATAATTTATAAAATCAAAAAAGGAATTGAAGCAGTTAACAAAGTTTATTGCACATCAATAAATAAAAATAATTTAACAATACAACTGTAAAAAAAGCGGCATAAATAAATATGATGTAAAATCAATGTAAAAAACTATGTGATATTCTACACAATAGTCCTATTTTAAATACAGAAGGTGGAATACTTAGTTCATCGAAGATACATGCTAATGAGGTGTATGGCATTAACATTTTCCATAGTTCATTAATTACTCAGCTCCAACTAACCTAAAAAACAAGAATCATGTTACAAATGTAGGAAACATTCAATTACATATTCAGTACAAAATATAATTTTTAAAAAGACAGACCCCCATATAAATATATATAAATATGGCCTATAGTTTTTCAAGTATAAAATTGTTATAATTCACACTAGTGCTACAAATTAAAATGAATGTAAACATCATCATCTGTATTTGTTTACCTCAAAGATTTTTGATAGTTTATTAAATTTTGCCATATTAAATTCAAAATTTACAGGAAATTTTTTATCTTAAAATACTGAAAAAAATTTGCAACTTAGCATGATAAAGATGTTAACACATACTAGACTCTTATAATAAAGACGAAACATAAAAAAAAGTTACAACATACTTTTTACATTGATGATGAATTTTGTTAATTTCATATTTCATGCAACACATATCTTAGAAATAAATATTCAAAACAATATTTGTTAGCAGTTGACAGCTTTACAATTACACATTAAGTTAGAAAAACGACAATTTGCTAATCCTGTATTTCATACTTTTCTTAACTTTATTTGGAGTGGAGAGGCTGACAACAAACAAAAGAAATTTCTTGAAAATTATAATATTTGGAATAGTGGAATATAAGGAAAACAATGAATCATTGAACTAATAATGACAAACCTAAAAAAGGAAATTCAACAAAACAAATCACACCAATCTATGAAAAGAAGGTATAATGACATATGTTATGCATTCCAAAATGTAAATTTGTGCCAGAAATGATTGCATACGTGACCTTTCATACTTATATATTTAAAAAGAAAAGCAAGATGCTCAAACTGCTGAATATTTAATGGCAACATTATTTCTAATTTCAATAAATATATAATAAAAGTAACATTCAAATTATTAGTTTGACTTGGACAAGTAGGATGCTAATGCATTAAACAATTAGAAAATTTTGATATAAATTTTTTTTTTTAGTTTAACAATACTTGCAGCAATTTGAAAAAAAAAAAAAAAAACTTAATTCCTGAGCAACAGTCTTTTAAGAATTTTAATGACATTTAAAAGAATATGAAGTTAAAAAATTTGTTTCACATAATTTTTGAATTTGAAAAGTTTTAAAATATTCAGAACAATTTGGTATAAAATACATTAATTTTGATATACCAAATAACTGAAGAACAAAAATAACAGTTCCAATTCTTTCTGTTCAGTACATTTTTAATGAAAAAAAAACATAATAAAATAAGATATGGGAGACAATTTACACTTTCAAAACAAGTTTTACTAAAGAAACTGAAAGGATCCCAGAATATTTCAAAGCTTGTTTAATATCAGAGTACTTTAAATCTTATTCTGCTTTACAATCAACACAAAATTCCCATTTTCTATAACTACTTCGAATAAAGTTTAATCTTTTCTAAAAATTTAATTTTATTCTAATGTAAGTCTAATACTTTTTAAATTTTGGAATCTAATAACAGTATTTCAAGTTCTTATTATAATTTTTATAGATATTACTAAAAAGAAGAGAAGGAAGAAACCCAAACTGAATATTACCAAAAAAAATCCTCATGCAATAATTTAAGATGACATAAAATGCTTTTCAGAAGGTATTTTTGCACTATATTTTGTGAAAAATAAGAAATACAGCTAAATTATGGAGTAAAAAGTGGATCAAACACTTTCATATAAATTCTTTTTGAATGAAAAGCATTACCTATTCTTGTAACGAGATTTTGGACGGCCAGACGCACTTTCAACAGATCTTGTAGATGGTAAGTCATCAATAAAATCTGGTGAAAGACTTTCATCACTTAACAAGCTTTCATAGGCACCTAAATTCAATTAGAAAACAATAATTTTAAGTTTTTTTACCAATTGAAAATGAATTGTATCGATAAGCAAAACAAAAGTAGGTTGAGATTATATCAATTTTAATCATTATGAACTGAAAAAGATCCACTAACCCAAACAAATCTAAAATTCCCTGAATGAGTTGAACCTGACAATGCATAATCTCAACTGCTGAATTTTGAAATAACTAAAGGTAAAAGTACTAATATAATCTATAAATTATATCAAAACAAATTTAAAAACATAAGAGAAAAAATACCTTTTTCTCAATATTTCTCTTTCAAGTCTTTCTTTTAAATATAAATCCATTAAATATTTATTTACACATATAATTAAAAAATTTATTTCACATAAAATAAATAAATGAAATGGTAAAATTTGTAATTTTTAACACAATGATGTGCATATTTTCAGAATAACATGAGCATCACATACTTTTTTTAGTAATTAAAAAAAATATTCTTATGCAGGTGCATTTCAGTAATTTTATGAAATTTCTTCTTTTTAAAATGTAGCAATGTTTCATAAAACAGCGTGTGTGTGTGGAAGAAGGGGAAATAATTTAAAAATTACAATTCCAAATCCTAAAAGCATAAAATGATCAAACATAAGCAAAACACCTAAAAATCCAATATCATTGAAAGGAATTCAAATAGGAAAAAAGAGAAAGATTTTTTTCCCTTGAAATAAAAATACTTAATATACATAGAAATTAAAAATAAATTGTATTAATAAAACCTAACAAGAGGGAAATAAAATTTAAATTACATTGAAATAAAAATTCTGATAATTTTTTTCCAATAGAAATTGAAAAAAGCTGAGCAAGATACTAAAAGGAATTTATAGTTTTATAAATAAGTGGGTTTCTCTGCGACTTATTTCTTCATAGAAATGTATATAAAAGTCTGAATAATTCTAGAATTAAAGAATTAAAAGCAATTAAAAGTGTTGTCCAATCTTTAAAAACAATTTTAAACATTTTTTAAACAAAAAACTACCGCATCAACCAATCAATATTGAAACAATTTCTAATAATTCTCTAAAAAAAATCTGATCAGACTAAAATAAGAGCTAATTAAACTTAAAAAAATATGATGGCCTACATATATATGTATTAGTAGGTAAATTAATCAAAAACAAAATTATTGATCATATAGATACAACTATAATGGAACAGAAACAGAATAATATAAAAAAATCAAGTAAGAAAGGATGTACATAAAATTTTTTATTGTTTTATTTTGTTTTATAATTACTTTCAGTGAGCACAAGTTTTGCCATCGTATTTTACATTATTTAGTAACAATATAAAGGAACAGAGTTCTTTGGTTTTATTATTTTGAAACCAAATTAAATTAAAGAGGAGAGAAAATAAACTTCTTTTAAGTTATGCAAGATATAAATTAACATATAAGACATTAAGACTAAAGAGGGAAACACAATTTATAGTAAGTGATTACTAAGATTTAAAATAAGATGTGAAAATATCAATTCACTCACCACTACCATAAAGTAAATCTGATGGATTGAGGAAGTCTTGAATCCTAGGAGTGTATGAATCTTCTCCATAAAAATCAGCTTCATCCATTTGCTGAGACTCAATCATTTCAAGCCATTGACAATTATGCCATCTAAATTTCTCTATTTGAATCTTTTTTGCCCACTCTTCATTGTGTTCCTAAAAAATTATCGTTTAATTTACCCTCACTTTAACTTCAAATATTCTTCATAAATAATTCTGAAAAAAATACATACTGAAATAATTTCTAAACTCCTATCACAGAGTTTTCTTATTTCTGTATTTTTGTCATGCATCAGGTCCAATAAGTATCCTGGAATTTCTGTTTGTTTATAGTTAATGAAAATATTGCATGAAAAATGATAAATTTTAAATAAATTCTAAATTTGGTGCACAAAATCAACTCCAAAACAAGAGTTATAGAAAAGTTTTATTTTTACAACACAAACATTGACTAAACATTTTAGTTATAATACAAATATTGATTCATAACTATAGCTTTTTTTTCTTTTTAAGATGAAAATGTTAAAGGATACGAGTTTCTTTGATAATTATTTCTCTAGTGGCACGATGGTATATAAGCTGGTAAAATAAGTACACAATATGGAGAACTATTTCATCATCTTCCTGCTTAGCTGTAAAAATCAAAATGAACATATTCAATTAATTCGTAAAACTTTCTCTATTTAAAAACAAATAAAAATATACGTTTAATTTTATCAAATCACTTTAAAAAAAAATTCTTCAGAATTATTATCATTTTAAAAATGAAAAGAAACATTTTAAATGCCATCTCAAATTTTAAAAAAAGAGGTATAAAAAAAGAACTTGCCATTTAGATGTTCTATAACATGCTTAACGATACCCGATTCTAGTAATGTCGTGGCACATACTTCTTCAGCTGAAAATGTTCCAGCCAAAATGATAACTTCTAGAATCATATCATCCTCACAATTTTCTGCAATTGATAAAAAATATATATCATGAAAAACTTAAGCAAAAATTCAATAAATTCAAATTACACAAAATAAAATAGTACACAGACAATTAAGATGAATTGAATCCTTGATTTTGAATAATGTTTTGGAATATTTTGCTTGTTTTTTATTACCAATATGCTAAATGTATACAATTGTTTATAAGTAATTCAATACTTCTTTTTGAATCATTAATTAATTATTGGAAAAACTAAAGGTTTACATATGGATTATTAGGAACCAATTCATTCAATTTGAGCTATGGTATAGAAACAAGCATAACATCTTCTAAACTGATAGCTCTCTCAACAAATTAATATTCTCCATCAGATGTGCATTTAACAAACATCAGCCATGTTTTTTCAATGCAGTAGTCTACAGTAGAGGATATTAATCTCAAGTCACCAACAAGGAGTTCACTGTCGACCTTTGGCTTTGGCATATGATTTGAACCATCTACCTAGAAGTGTCCCCTGGCATTTACTTTTCTGTGTTTTACACAACAGGGCTAGAAAGAGATTCTTTGTTGGGCCAGTTATTAAGCACTTTAACTCTTATCAGTATGATTCACTAGAAATGAGGTTAGTGTAAGTCACAATTGTGAAATTGAGACAAACTGATAAGCTAATGGTCACACAACTAGTAACTCTGTCATTAGATTTCTGCAGCTCAATTAAAGTACGATAAAAGTGCAGGGAAATATTCTTACACTATTTTAGAACAACTTCATAACACTTTAAATATTTTCCATGTTAGTTAATTTTACAGTTTTTTTTTATAAGTTTCACAGATTTCTATTTCATGTATAAATTGAAATAAAAAAATGCAAGAGTGTGGTCAATAGATCTCTTTCTACAATTACATTTCATTTCTTAATTTCCATTAAAATACATATAAGAATCGCTTGCTTCCATTAACTTTATAACAAAATGGTTCAACTCACATTTAATAGTAAATTAATTAGTAAATTTTAAAGCTCATTAAATAGTTTCAGTGCAAGTAATTTGTATTAAAATTCACCTATATTCACACTAATTTCAATAATAAATTGATCAAATTTCATCATAACAATATTTTCAATTAGCTTATAAAAATAATTTTTGTTAAAAACATTTTAGAATTTTCTAAATGATTCATGAGATTAAACAGTAACCTAATGAAAAGAAATCTTACAATATTCTACATTTGAAATTTGAGAACAAAAACTACAATACCTTGAGATAACTTCTTCTTCATGAACCCAAGCAAATCATATTGGAACAGCAGCATTTCATAATCCAACTCTGGAATAGTTAGATTGCCCATAATTCCCAAACATTCAATTATAAAATCATCATTTTTGCCTGTGCTTCGATGAATAGCTTCACAAAACAGATCAGCAAAACTCTATAGATAATAAATAAATAATTTAGTAATCACATTTAATTAAATACAAAGTAATCATATTTTTAACAGACTAGAAACTGATTAACAAATATGAAAAATATCTACAGTTAAAACTAATCATTATCAATAAAACTATTAAAAAATTGTCCTTTCTTCAAAATAAGGATACTTCAAATTATAGAATTATCAAAGATATTCATAAATTTTAAGAGAGTTTTAAAAATGAATTTTGATAAAGATTCACATTAGCAGTAGAATTCAATTTCATACAATGAAGATGACATTTATTTTGAAAAAGAATCCCAGACATTGTGAGCAAGTAGTATTTTGAGACTAGTTTGTATCCTCATAAAAACTGACAGTTAAACCTGAAATTAAAAAAAAACACTACCAGCTTACTAGTGTTGCTAATACACAAGTATCTTTCACCAAGTAAATTCACTACTTCAAAAGTGTCATTTAATTATAATTAACATCCTATATTATCACTAGCATTTAAATTTGATGCAGGTAACAATCAGCATGCAAATAAAGCTTAAAATGTAAATTACTATATGATAAAAGTTTTGTAAAACGAATTTAATGACTCTGAAAAATAAATTATTACAATCCTTTCCAATTGTTTCTAAAAGAGTAATAAAATAAATACCGAATCTAAGCCATATCTTAAATTCCCAATAAGTTTTTGGGAAAAATGAAAAATAGTATAAAATGGTTCATTGATAATTCAATTTTACAAAATTAAAATAAATTTAAAATGAGAACTTAAAAGAAGTGAATAATTAGTTACTTTACCAGTACTATAAACTTTTAAATAGATACATGAACCCGTTATTGCCCCATCAAATGAATTTTTTTCCCTTTCGATTCTAAGCCGCCCCGATTTTCAGTAGCAATAATATTGGAAAAAAAGTATGACTTAGATCCAAATAAATATGATATCTCAAAAAAATAAGTAAAAACAGGGCAAAAACTAAAACTTCAACAGTAAAAGTATTTGATAAATATAAATAAAAATGTAATTTACAAAATAATAATAATGGGAAAAAGTAAAAGTACATCAACATATAATTCTTTTTTTTTTAATCAAAAAATTCAAATTTTAATACATACACATTGAGTACAGTAAAAACATAAAAGTGAATGCTTGAAAGATGTCATAATTATAAAAGAAATTTAAAGCATACAAATGCTCTCCCCCCCCCCAAAAAAAAACATATACATACATAAAATATAATCATTTAGATTTCACAACTAAATTTTGCTTTCATTTAATTAGTTAAATTTTACTTGTTTTAGAAAGGAATTGATATAATAAAATGTTTTGATTTTTTAACTAACAAATAGCTGATCTTTAACACTTAATTTAAAATGAAGTTAAACATGCAAGTGATCTAAAATAAATGTATAGCAATTTTTGAGTTGGATATAAAATAATAAAATTTTACATTTGTAGAGTAAAATTTCAAGATTATTTTTGCTGAAGAAATAATAACACAGATGAGACAGAATATATTAAATGAGAGTCAAAAACAAGAAGAGAACAAGCATACACATAAAAATTTAAAAATGTATAATGAATTAATTTCATAAAATTAAATACAACATAAAAAGAAAAAAGACTTACTATAAAAATCATTAGAAAACTATTTTGTATTAATTATATTACAAGAAAAGTTATTATCATTACCTAAATCCTTTATTTTTACAATACAGTTACAACTTAAACTGGTCTCATTCAAAGTCTGTTTAAGTGTTCTTTTTATACAAGTTAAAAGAAATGGAATTATTTTTTTTAAAATTCAATACAGTTAAATATATGGTACAATTAGGTAAAGGAATAAGAGTACAATTAAATAAAAATAACTGAAATTAAAATATTAAGTCAACTATATATAGATTACATCCTCTTTTAAAGAAAGCATCTTAGGAAAAACATCTCACCACAAATAAAATTTTTGTTGGTCCATCATGTTGTGATATATTTCGTATCATTTTAAGAATAAGACAGTCTTGAAATTGAAAAGCTCTTTCAACTAAATGTCGTAGTCCATCATTTTCGCACATTAGTTGAGCATTGCGCTTGTTGGCAGCCAAATTTACAGCTAATGCAATTAAGTACTTAGGCAATGTGGCATCTGGATGTTCAAGGATCATTTTTATAACCTAATAATAAGAGTACAAATTTACATCAGTATACTAAACCAAAGTCAATGACAGGAAAGTATAACAAAATTATGAGTAAAATCTAATATAATACAAACTTAAAATTTTTTTTTTATTCTTAGGAAAAAAGTTATCCAGAAGAATACAACCTCTCTTTTACTAAAATTAATTAAAGGCATATTGTTCAAATTCAATAGCACAACTAATTCAATTCAATAGCACAATAACACAACTTTCAAATGTATTATGTATATTTAAATGTATTAAATAAAATATAACAATATAATAAAAAAGTAATACATTATGTATACATTATGATGTAAACACTGGTGTAGCTAGTCCTGAGTGGCCCTGTATCAAAATTCTTAGATGGCATTTTTTGAAAAATAAATAAAAGTGATTGTGCATTAATAAAACGTATTTGAAGTATCAAAATATTACACATGTTGGGGCCGTAATAGCTTATGGGGGCCCATATCATTGATACAGCAGTAGCTGCACCCCTGGATGTAATGTTAAGAAGACACAGTACGGTTTAATTGCCAAAAATCGGTCAAAAAATAAAATCTAATTTTTTTATAGCCTAAATTATTTTTTATATACTTTTCTATATCCTCAGAAAATTTGAAAGCTCTTAAGAAACACAGAATTATGATAGCTTTTACGTTCGTTTTTATTCACATCCCTATGGCAAATCAAAACTTTAAACTTACTTATCTCAGAGAAAGGTAAAATAACTAGTTTTCCTTCATTTAAAATGCTAAGGCTTTTTTTTTCTATTGTGTCAAATGCTTTGAATTTTTTTTTAAATAGTACATGTAACAAAAGGTTGAATGCATTTTTTAATCAGAGCAATACTTATTTTTTAAAAAATAATTGAACTCAGAATTTATACATTTTTAAAGGAATTTTCAATAAGCATTCATAAAAAGTATTGTATGAATATCAATCATAATATTGCAAAACCCATACCAACTTTTGTTATACATAGTTTGACGTATTTGTAAATCAAATTTCATGCGTGTATGCAAGTTTTTGTAGGAGAAGTAGCATTTTAAAATCACTTCAAAAATTTAGTTTTTTCCTTAAAAAATTAAATGGCTAGCTTTTTATGAAATTTTGAGCTCAAAATCTGTTTTACACAACATACACACATAGGAAAAAACCAAAAAAAATTTTAAAACTCCTTACATTAAAAAATTTTGTGTAAATCGTACCATGTCCCCTTAAATATGATTATAACATATTTTATAAAAACATAGAGCACAAATTTAAATTTAACATTTTAAACATTAGAAAATTAAGATTTTACTAAGTTAAAATAATAAAAAATACTCACCAGAGGAATGCAATCAGTATAAGTAAACAAAGATTTGCATCGATCATCAAAACTAATATGATATAAAATTCCCAGAACTTCATTTTGATGTGACTTCACAGCTGTAAACAACATAGTAAATAATTATCAAATTGATATATGACAGAACATTTTGCAATTTATCACTTATTTAAGTTTTCCATACACTTATAAAATAATTAACAACATTTCTCATTAAGATAAATAATCAAAAATTCTAAGAAATGTCAATCATTAAAATATTTAAGATTAAAGAAACTTTTTCATGTCCTCAGAAACCGATTCAAGTCTAAGTTTATTTCTATAAACACCAAGTTGAGCATATATACAATTTTAATCAGGCCTATTGCTCCATATGGAAGTGAATGTTGGACCCTCAATAAAGCAAAGGAAGAAAGGTTGTTCATTTTTAAAAGAAAATTCTCAAGGAAAATCTGTGGACTATTCAAGAGAACAATGAGTGGAGAATTCTTTACAATCTTGAAATTTACAGGAAATATGGCAAATATGGTGGGATTGACATTATGAGAACTATAAAAGTATTACATTGCTAGGCCATCTGTACAGATATGTCGATGCTTTTCCTACCAAAAAAGTAACCTTTTCAAAAATTGAAAGGACCAGACGTAGAAAACAATCACCTACACGATGGTTAGGTGATGGAGAAAAAGACCTCAAACTAATAGGAATCCACTGATAGAAAGCTGAGGTAACTCATAGGGTTAACTGGAGGAGGATCAGTGAATCAGGCTTGGTCTGCGAAAAGTTGTTGAGTTTATGAAGAAGAAAGAAACTTTATACAATTATAAATTAAACATTGTAAGGTATATGCTTGGGTTTCGCATCAGACTGACCACCTCATTGGAACATCTGCTCATGCACCTCGATACCCCAGGTAACGTATACTGAAATGGGCACAGCAGGCCTTGGCCCTCATGGGCGGTTGTGTAACTGAGTTAAGTTAAGGTAAATGTTTTTAAGTAACATATAGATACATCTCTTAGGTGTTTTACTTTATATAATTTTTCTTTCATTTTACAGATTCTTCACAGAATTTCTTTCTTTATAACAGAAATATCAACTAATAAATGAGATTCAGAAAACTTACGTATTAAACTGACTAGTTTCTGAAGCAAACCACATTTGACCATTGAGTTTCTGGATTCAAGGGAGAAGGATAAATTTAATAAAAGACGAAGTACTGTATCAAGTAATTCCGCACTTTCATGAGGAACTAGATGAGCTACGTTTTCTACAATGCTGTTACATTCCTGAAAAAAAGACAAAGAAGAAAATATGAATTGTTATAAAATGCAAAATGAGATAAAGTTAATATATATAGAATAACATTATTAAAATTACATATATTATCCCACCAAACTAATTTTTTGAGTTAATATATATATCTAAATTTTTAACTAATATCAAATTATATAGATTTAGAGAAAGTAAAGAAAAAGTGTAATTTTAAAATTATATATATTTGAAAATAAATTTAAGAAAGTTTAATTACCGACATAAATATTTTTAAATCTAAAGAATTAATCCTAATTATAGAATTTTTCTTTGGTTGAGAAATAAAAATTTATATACATTATAAAATACTCACCATATCTTCTTTGTTTTCTATATAAATTGAAAGTTTTAATAGGAAGGAAGTTACTACAGTCGATAGATCAGGGCTCTCTCTACCTAAGCATTTAGCAAGCAAAGAAATTATTCCTCTATTGACCATCTTGTATTCTACTTTCTTATCCTCAGCTATGTGAAGAAGCAGCAGAAAACAAACTATGAGAAAGACAAAAAGTTAATTTAAATTTTATAAATTTACTAATAATTTTCATCAAAAACTCTAATTTTGTTTTTTTTAAAAATATTTTTTATAAAGCTGTAACTTTGTTTTATTTTTCTATTTTTTTTATTCAAACTTCTCCATGAATGATATAAAATATGTTATTTATAAATCATACAACTTTAGGCATTATAAAATATGAATAAAAGATACAAAGAAAATTGAATGTGATGAGATAACATAATTAAAAAGTGCAATGAGTGTTTGATAGGACAATAATACATATGTATTCTTGATTTTTCAGTTAAGTATTAATTTTGAGAAATTAAGCTTAAAAAGAACATTTCTAATTATTATTTTTTTAATGGCAAAGCATAAAATTACTCAATGAATAAATAATTTTTTGAAACATGCTTAAAACAGCAAAACGGAATATTTTTGAAGCAGAATCAACAGAATAAAAGACATCAGTAAGTTAACCTGCTAAGTGAAAACTGAGCATTATTGCATGCTATTAATTCACACATGAATTTTAATTTTAGTACAATTTTAAAAAATACTTGAAACCAAATATAAAATTAAAATGCAGTAAAATGAAATACATAATTTTACTTCAAAACAATACCTGTACTACATTTTTTCATAACTTATTACTTTTGAAAAAAAAGAGAGGGGAATGCAACCCAGATTTATTTTCATTCCAAATAAGGAAGAGGAATGTTACAGTGGTAAAAACATAATAAAATTTGTAATATTTTATTTTTAAAGATATTTTACAAGCAGTTACAAATAAAACTGCACAAATAATATGAAGTTGATGCAAAAATAAGCCATACAAAAGTCATCTAACTGTGCATTGAAATATACTTTAAAAACTATTGCTACACATTACAAAGCTTTATACAGCAAGAATTTTCTAGAGAAACAGTGTATTAAATGTATTTAAAATTAAGAACATAATCATTACAATTTTTGTAAAAATTTTCAGTAGTTACAAAAAAAACAACTTATTTTTAAAGCTTTATGTAATATTATTTCTAATAATAATGCAAGTGTTTGCATAATAGCTGACATATTTGAGTAGTACTAAAGCAGGGGTGGCCAACTCACAGCACATGTGCCACAGTGCAGTACGATGGTGTTCTAACAGTGGCATGCGAAGACTTACTGATAAAATTAAAAAACTTGAAAAGATAAAAAAAAAATAACCATTTTTTTCTTACAATTTTATTGAAGTGGCGTTGTCTCAAACAAAAAAAAACCCCTAAAAATTTGGATCAAAATATGTTTGCGAATAAATGTTATCTATTATGAACATAATACAATAAATTTTGATCAGAACTAGTTGATATGCACCTGAAGTAACCTAATTTTCTCAGTATTTTCAAGAGCTGATCCTAATGTAGATGCTTTGGTAAAAAAAAAAAAAGTAGAAATTATAAAGCCACATTAGGTACTGAGGGTTTAATAATTATTGAAAATTAAATGATTCAGGCTACTTTTTTAAAGTTTTATACCTAACCTAACTGATTGAACCTATAAAATGTTTAATAACAATAAAACCTAAGTTTGTACTTTTGTCTTATTTATTATATTACTTTTCAATTCTGACTACATAGACAATAGATATTTAATAACACATTTGCATTAAAAATAGTACATTTACATTAAAAATGGGATATTTGCATAAAAATCCCATTTAATAAGCCTACAAGTAACATTTGTTTGTTTGTTGGAAATTTGAAAGAGGCATGCATAATTTTTTGTACTAAAATAGTGGAACTCTTCTTAAAAAGGTTGGAGACCCCTGTACTACTTAGATTTCAAAACAAATTACCTCGAAGGAGTTGATTCTGTTTCTTCACTAAACTGACATATTTCTGGAAACTCTTTTCATACTCATTGGTTATTGCAGCACTTGTTTTCCCTGAATCTAGTACAGAGGAGTTAAGTACATTCACAACAACTTGTTAAATATAGTAAACACACACACACACACACACACACACACACACACACACACACACAACACACACACACACACACACACACACACACACACACACACACACACACACACACACACACACACACACACACACACACACACACATATATATAATACTTAAATTTATTAGGAAGTTGATATTAATAGCAGAAATCTTTGAGTGAGGTAATATTACATTTCAAAAATAAAATTACCCCCTTTATAGTAAATTAATTTCACATTTGAATCCCTTTAATAATATATTTAAAAATCTATTATGTTTAAAAAAATTAATAATACAAAAAGTAAGACACATTTCACATTTTTATATACTAAATAAAATTAAGTATTTAAAAAAAATTAAAGTTATAAATTTTTTAAAAATCTTAAGTGGAAACAAAAACAAACTTAGCTAATTAAGAAATCCTTGAAAATAGTTTCAATTTTATAGATATACATATATTTGTTATAAATGCTCTTTACAGTTAATCATGAACCATCAGGTATTTGAAATAAATATGTCAAGTAAGCTTTACAAGCTACAGCATTTAATAAAGAAAGTTTTAAATTTTAAGACTTTTTCCATTTTCAACACATTTAGTCATAGTTTTATGGTTGGATTTCAGTTAATTCAAAAGTGATCCATTTTGAAATTTTTTTTCTCAGTTATAATAAGATTCCTTGAAATGAATAATAGAAACACATTGTACCTATTAGCTTCCTAAATTTCCATGAGTGAGTGAGAGTTTTTTAATATCCCACTATAAAGCAGCACGAGGGATTTTGGTGACAGACCTCGTAATTTTGAACAATGGTCAAGTGATGAGGACAACACCTGGGCTGGCACTACCCTCTCCTAATTTCCACACCACACCAATGGGAAGATGTTTGAGCCATGACAGATTAAACATGCAGTAGCCCCTCTACAAGGCGGGTTTTCAATGGCAATGGCTTAAACTCACGACATGCCACCCATGAGTTCGTAACTTTGACCACTATGATACTATGATCACACAAATTTCACTTCATATATTTTAACATGACATTACACTGTTTTTTCAAATAATTTTCCATTTTTTCCAGAACATCAACGACAGTAAATCAAATTTTTTGTTAATATAACATAAAAGAAAAGGATTAAATTTTGATTTTTAAGCTTATTTGAACTTTTAAATGCAATTATATAAAATAGTGAATTAAAACTTCATCTGTATTCCTTTGAATTAGGTTGTGTGACATAAAAGGCTAGTTTTTTTTAAATATGAGTGCCTTTAAATTCCCCTTCAGTCTTGAAAAAGCATCTTAATAAAGCACACACTGTTACTATACAGGTAAACATATTCGAAGTAAGACACATACAGCTTCAAGAAATAATTTCATATCTGAAATAGCATCTATATTATGCTATATTTTTACTAAAAAAGGATATCAATACTTTTCTTCTTTGCCATTTCTTCGGTCCATTGCTCATAGCGTTTCAATTCATTGTCAACAACATCAATGCACAAAGAACCAACCTTTAAAAAAGAATTTTGGATTTTTAGATAAATATAGAAGTTAAACATTTCAAACTTTTATTATAAATTGGTAAATAAAATGTTTACCTTGTGTTGAGCTATGACTGGATGAAACTGAGTGAACACAGAAAAACAGCAAAATATATGCACAATATTGATACTAAGTTCTATAGACTTGCGCCCATCTTCACGAAGGACTCTAGCTAAGGCTCCCAAGAGTATTTCTGTAATATTGAAAATTTAAACTAACAAGATTTAATAGTTGTTGTAACAAAAATATGATTGAATTTTAACTGCTTAGAAAAAGTAAAATGCAGATTAAGAAGTGAAAAAAACATTGCATTTATATAATCTCAATTAATTATGTATAAGATGATTTTCTTTCAAAACAGAACAATTTTTCTCCATTTTGTAGCTAATTCAAAATTGCATAAGACAATTTACATCGAATTATTTCATATTCCACAATGCATATTACATATAAAATATAAATACATCCTAACACATTTAAAAACCTATATACAACATTTTTTTTAAGCATACATGCATTATATGCATGCATTCCATATGAGTTTTTATTTATTTTACTTAGCAGTACAATTACTACACTTTATGTCAAATTCTGATTTCATTTGATATTTGAATCTCATAAATCCTTTAAAAAAATTCTCATCTACTAAAAACAGAAAAAGATTTTGGGACTCTTAAAAGTCAATTTAACAGATAAAAAAACAATAGTTTAAAATACAATAAACACATGAAAATCTGTGTTAGAGTCATATTTTTGCAAAGTATGGAGCATTACAAAAACTTACTGATTATATAAATAAATTCTATTTGAAAATAGAAGAAACAATATTACTATATTCAAGAACACAAAAAGAAAAATGAAAAACAATTAGGTAGATTAATAATCACAATTTCATGGAGGGGGGGGGAGGGGGAGTCAGATTAAAAATATAAACTGTAATAAATTAGCTTGACAGTTAATTTAAATGATGTATGTGTGAGAGTATAAGACAAAAAATAGGACATGAAAAGTATGTCAATAAAGGTAACAAAGAGAAAAAAGGGTGAACTATGCATACCATTTTTACGTAATACATTTAAATTTCCAGTTTGACGAGCAAGCTGCAATACTAAAGCAGATGCTTTTACTTTTTCTGGTATTTCTTCATACAAAAGCTCAATATAACTGTCTACACTTGTAACACTAGCAGTTTCTTCATCTGTTGTTGAAAAATTATCAGCTTCTGAAGTGTCAATGTCACCATCCACATCTTCCGTATTTTCTGAAAAGCCAATCGATAAATCATAGGAATGATATGTAAATAATGAAATGCAAATATTATAAAAATATAAATAATAGCTGTCAATATTATTTCCCATTTAATAAAATCAGTTATACAATACTATAGCCAGACTACTAAACAACTCTTCAATAGATAATTTTTCAATATTCTGTGTTTTTTCCTAAATATTTTTTGACATGGCATAATATCAGATTACTTAATGTGTAAATTCACAATGTAATAAAATTTGACAAATTAAAGAAATATTTTTCTAAGTAAAAAGGGAAAGATGAGGGGAAAAAAGCAAAATCTTCAGAGGATAAAAATGTGAGCAATAAAAAGAATAAGAACCTTAAAGCAAATAAAATAAAATTAGTTACACAATATTTTCAAATTAAGTCCCCAATCAATTAATCAATATCTTTAATAACAAAGCCATCAATTATTCTACAAAAGTGTTAAGAAGCTGGCATATTAAATCAATTTTAGATAAATATTTAAAATTCCTCTCCCACCAAATTTTTAAACACAAAATATGACCTAACCAATCAATCAAAAGAGAGAAAAACAGGAAAACAACACTTAAATGCATGTTTTTAATGCCAGTTGATTCACTATATTTACTAACTCCAAGCTGAACATCTTTACAATCAATATTTCCAGTTTACAATGGATTGAAATGCAGTGAAAAAACATTTAACATGAAACTGAAAGGACTGAAATATTTTTTCGTGTTAAAGAATATTGCAGAAAAAAAACATACATTCAACAAAATTAAGTTTATTAGAGTACATTTTATTTATATTGATATGTATATTGCATGTATTTAAAAATCAATGAAATAAAAACATCTACAAGAACTTAATGAAATTTAATACAAAATTTTCAAGTTTTTTGATAAACAAAATATTTATTGAATTTTTGAAAACAATCTAATATATTTTCTTCACATTGTCTTTTTTAGCATTAAATTGTTTAATGTTGTCTATTTTCATATTCATTTCACCATTGGAATGTGTGTCTAAATAACAGCGGATAATTTTTATTATGTTCATCATTTTGGACGATGTGGGAACAGGGGCTCATTATTAATTTCATTTTTCCTGATGGAATCTGTATCAAAGATATTTTTTGAGTTTTAAACACTCCAAAATGTCTTTTTCTGTCATAATTGAGGCTCTATACACTATCATCATCCACTGCAATGAATTCTTCCAATAATACAGTAGGACAGTCGAATAGTACAGAAAAATAATGTGAAAAACCACCTATTTTAAATAACTGGTGTTAATATTTCGTTCATTCCCAGAAGAGAAATCTTTTTGTGTTAAGAGAAAAAATGCAGGAAAATACATAGTAGTTTGTTGGAATCGTTGTATTATTTTGTGTTAACCGATATTCCGCCTAAGTATTTTCACATCAAATGTATTTCACTGTAAATTGTATTGTAAAAGGAAAAATATATACATTTAATTATAGCTAGGAAACTGATATTGCAAGAAAATTTGGAATCAGAGATTATTTTGAATTTTAAAAAGACATACATGCACACACATCTCAGTATATAAAGATTAAAATATCATACAAAAAGTCAATATTATTGTTCACATTGTTATGTCTACAATAAGAATAAGTGATACATAATCGTTTGGCGAAGTAGAACATGAACTACTCAACAAGTATAAATGTAATTAAATAATCCATAATCGTTTGGCCAAGTAGTTCATGTACTACTCAACCAGATGAAATGTAGATAATGTTTTGATTTTTGCTGTTCGATTAATAAAGAATTTTTATTGGAATATATGACAGTTTAGTTTGTTTCTTGGTGCCGTAAGATTAATTTAAATACGTAAAACATATTATTTCAGTTTAATTTATGTATACCTTCATCAGCTGCTCCTTTTCTTGTTTGTAAATAATACAACAGTTGTTCAACTTCAGTTTGTTTTGTTGGGGGCACTAATGGACAAGTGTCTACTATGATTTGAGCTAAAGTTCTGATTTCATCTGTATCAAAGGTTCCCTTTAATCGTACACTGAAATAAAAGAAAGAAAAAAAAAGTTCAGTTAATAAAAAATCAGAAAGAAAAATGCACAATCACATTAATTAGAGATAAGTAATCTCAGTTAGAAGATGGCTGTGTTGAGGGAAACATGGTTTGCGATTGAAATAGGAAGTGTAATATGGTTTTTGCCTTTAAAGAAAAATTCTCCAGCTGAAATTCATTAGTAATTGGTAGAAGTGTACAGTACAAGTGTTATGTCACAAAGACAGATGTGGTTTGGGTGCAAGGAATTTGAAAAAGGCAGAACAGATGTGAGAGATGAAGGAAAAGCATTTTCAGTGAGAGGTATTGGACCACCCACCTTATAGTCACGACCTTGCAAAAAGTGATTTCTATCTCTTAAAAGAAAAATTTTGGAGGTCAGCATTTCAGAATGAATACTGCATTTCAGAATGAATACAACCTTGACGCTGATTTCTAGTATGTTGGTTTTGATGGTTTGGTGTATCAATGGAACAAATACCTTGATAAGCATGATGAGAATGTAGAGAAGTAATAAGTACCTGTGTCTTCTTAAACTGAATGTATTTTTTTTTATTTCTTGGATAAACTTTTACTCTGAATGGGCTTGTTACCTTACTTTTTGAAACTCTTATGTATATATATGAATAAAGTTATCTAAAAGTAGTCATAACTACTTAAATTGAGTATTTTTTTTTTGTTTTTTACTAATTCCATAAGCATTGAAAAATTAATCTATGCTGTGGTTAAAAAATTTTACTTTACAATTTAAAAACTTTTTCTCAATCGCTTCACAAAAATTAACACAAATTCTACATGCTAATATTTACAACTGAATCATTTTATACTCAGAATACTTACAGTTTTTGACTTTGTCTTGATTCTTTCATCATGAAGTCCCCCAACTGGGCCAACATATTGGGATCAACATCATAATTAACTACTAAGGCTCTTTGTGTGGGATGAACATCAAGGGACTGAAAACGGACAAACCTGAGAAAACAAGAATGAATTGGGTAAATAAAATTCAATGTATTTTATATATTAACATGGTACAAAAATGAAACAATTCCATATTAAGAACAATATGAGGTATACCAAATGTACTTGAATCTAAGCTGCACTTCTTTTCCAATATTAATGCTACTGAAAATTAGGTCCAGCTTAGAATCGAAGGGGGGGGGGAATTCATTCAATGAGAGCAATTACAGGTTCATGTATTTTAAAGTTTATAATTCTAGTAAAGTAACTAATTATTCACTTCTTATTAGTTCTCATTTTCAATTTATCTTAATTTTGTAAAACTGGATATCAATAAACCATTTTACACAATTTTACATTTTTCACAAAAATTTTCAGAATTTGAGGTGTAGAGATGGGTGACTCAGATTTGAAAGAATCTGGTATTATTAAAAATTCCCTATCTCATTGGATATTGAATAATCTTAAATATACAGAGCCAATCTCAGAGTTTTTCTGGCTGTTTTTATTTATTTTTTTAAAAAAGAGAAATGTTTAATAAAATAACTAATTGCATACAAGTTTTACTATTTGTATCAATAACTATCTTCATATTCAGTGGTAATAATATCAAGCAAGAAAGCCATTTAAATTTATTAAATATAGAAAAAGTGATATTTCGAAAGATCATTCAAACATTAATGAGACATAGATAAAACTTCTATGATAAAAAGAAAATTACCCAACACAGCAACC
Organism: Trichonephila clavata; assembly: GCA_019973975.1. Taxonomy (NCBI): domain Eukaryota; kingdom Metazoa; phylum Arthropoda; class Arachnida; order Araneae; family Nephilidae; genus Trichonephila; species Trichonephila clavata. Next base: position 56,234 of record BMAO01017036.1, on the reverse strand, counting down.
TTTTTATTCTTAAAATAAATTTTTTTCTTAGGTTGATAAGTAAGCAAACAAATATGAAAACATCTGCATGAATAAAAACATTAAATTATTATTTAGCAGATGAATGCGTCAAAATAATAGTTAAAAACAAATTGTTGTGAAAAAATACCTTTGGATATATTGTTCTTCATCTTGCTGCTGCATTTTAGATTATTTCAATTCATGAAGAAGAATCGAAATAGTTTTCTGATTACATCATTTTAGTTCTAACAAAGAAAAGAAAATTTCTTTTTTTACAAGAAAATGATACATATAATTTCCATTACAGCTTAAATAAGAGAAAAAAAGCAATAAAAACTAATAATCAATATTGACTTACACATAAAAATATCATACAAAAAAAAAGATAAAGTTTGAACACAAAACCATACACACATAATACAAATTTAAATATCAAGTGTAATTAAACACAAATACACACTCTTCTCATACCTACATAAACATTTCTAATAAAACTAATTTAATACATAAAAGTTTTAATTTAAATTTAAGAGAATTATTTCATTTTAGATAAAAATAATCTCTACCAAAGTGAATACTATAGCAAATAAAAAAATTCTTCATAAATTAGATATCCATGTCAGATTTCGGAATTTTTTTAAAAAAAAAAATTTGATATTTAGAGGTAGCAATAAAAAAATACAAAAACAAACATAATAATACTTTATCCACAAATAGAAAAGTTAAAGAACACAAATTGTGACTCACAAAATAAATATTATCAATAAAAAGCAGTGAAACTACTTTAATTTTTTCGAATACATATAAACATAAAAAATCCTATTTATTTTAACTATATTTTTAAAATTTTATACCAAAATAAATTTCTATAGAACAATCACAAATAAAGAAACTAACTGTAATTCTTTAAGCAAGAATTGTATAGATATTGAAGCTGTACTTGCACTTTTATCCAGGTATCATTTCTCAAGATCTCGTTCTCATTAAATAGTTTTTAATAAAGTTTTACTATAAACTAAGCATGCAAAATAAAAAAATGTATTCTTCACACAATATCAATAATTAATAATAATTGAAATATAAAACATTAATGAACCTTTTTAACTTGTCATTAACTAAAAATAAGAAGTCAGTGATAAAATTAAATTTTCATTTAAGCATGCCTAACAAAAATATATCACATTAAGTTTTAAAGAAAATAATCAATTAAAAACATAAGAAGTCAAGATGATTTCCCAGGAAACTCATTAAAGCAGTACAAATAAAATTGGAATTAATTAAAATAAGACATTTTTTAATACATTGCTAGAAAAATTTAAAATTTTTAAAAAATATAATTCCTTCACATTTTTATCTAGAAAATAAGTGTTATTGGTTCGGTTTTCTTTTATTTTGTTTTAGGTATTAAAATAATCTTAATAAAGATTTTTCTTCCCACACATGAAAGTTTATTTTTAAGATTTTTTTTCTCAGTTCTAAATATTAAATATTTGTTTCATGTCTTTGAATTTAGTTATTTAAGAAAATGTATGAAACAAAAATATATATTATATACGAATACTGAAAGTCATATTTAAGAAAATAACAAAATAAATTAAAGGTTTTTCATTCATAACGTCAAGTGTCAATCTTCATTCCCTGAATTTAAAACAAAGTGGCGATTATAATACAAAATTTAATTCAATTTAATGTCCACAGATTTAATAAATCAACCATTTTTATTCATGTTCATAAAAGAAAATCAAAACTCATCCGAAAATCTAAAAATTGATCAATTTCATACATCAGACAATCTAATAAATTATACACATAAAACATTACTCAAATAAATGTAGCACATGACTGAAAACTACAATTTAAAGACAAAATACTGATAAATAAATTCATACTTTTGTAAAGAAAATGAATGATGATACACAGTTAGTTAGCCATAGCAGTTAAATTTCATATTAGGAGAACGCGATCATGGGAAAAACCAAAACAGAACCATCTGAGTAACTATTATGACGCCTGTAAGTTTGTTTCTCCTTTCCATGTTATTGCCAGATTTCGCCATGTTTTACAACTGCATAGTTTGCATTTTCATATGGCCGAGTTCGAAAATGAAAGTAACAAATAAGGCCACATCTATGGTGAAGTAGTAAAGCTTCACAAACACATCAATTTAGTTACAAAATAATGAAAGTTTAATAATTTTCAGGTTTATTTGGTTTAATGCTCTCATAGTAATATCTAAAGACTTTTTAAAATGAAAAAAAAAAAAAAAAATTAAGAAACTTCAAAAGAAGTCTCCGGTAATTTAATCCTTTTTAAAAACATTTATGTATAAGGGCGATATTAATAAAGTTTTTATAATGTGTGTTCAGATTCAACTTAGTTTCTAGCAATTTCCTCTCCTCAACTTCTAAGAAACAACTATACCTACACGAAGTACATGTGCCACTGACCTGCCCGCATTGACCATAGATTCTGGATAATCTTTTCATATTATTTCTTATTTCTGCATGAAGATATTAAAACAATTTTTCTTCAGGGAATTAGAATCCTTATAAATAGACACGTGAAACATCTGAGATATATAATATTAATTTCATAATGAAATTAGATATAATTCTTTAATGCATACACACGTTAATGTTCTACATTTCTTTCATTTTATTTCACTCACCCACGCTTAAACGCAATTTCATTTGAACGTTGTATTTTTTAAGATTCTTAAGGGTACATTAAATGCAGAGCAGTACCGATCTAAGTTCATCTCGGGACCTGGACGCAGAAGATCTACAGGCTCCTTTGGCACTGGAGGATCGAAATTTATAACCAGAAAATCTGGTAAAGTACACTTATCCGGGCCCTTCTGGACTCCTCCAGGCCCCAAGCCTTTGGGTGCTCGCCCCAAATACCCAATGGATAAACCGGCGCTGTGCGAGAGTACAATTCCCGCCTCGAGAGGCCCTAAGGGAACATTTGATGAGGCCGTAGTAGGTGAATAGTGAAATGGTTGCTGTTTTCAAGTGGTTCCAATACCGGTGTTAATAAAGACCAGCTTCCTTGTAAAGAAGCTGATGCACGTTAAATTTGTCTAGACTAAAAGTCTTTGCGTTGGAGTGGTTTTTGGAGAGAGTAGGAAGTTTCGTCCTCGTCACTTGACCGTAGTTTTAAATTACGAGGTCTATCGTATTTAGACGTCATGCTGCTCCAAACTACTCTGCATTAATAGACAATTAATCTTTCCATGGATATTTGATTCAGTTCAACGTGAATTAATTTATAATACATGACAAAAAATTACAATAATTTCAGAAAGAGAAGCAATAATAATCCAAATATAAAACATAATGTTTTCATTCAGTCAGTGTTCTCTCTATAGTATAGTGTACAGGACCACAGCAGGTGTTTAAGATAGCTATTCATTAAAGCAGTATAAGTTACGTGATGCTTCACGCACTACATCGAAATGGCATCCTTTTACAAGTTTACATAATATAAATAAAATTTTAGTAGTCTGGTCCATGGTTAAGGCAAGAAGCAGCTTCAATTCAGTGAGGAACCACAGGGGCTGAAGTCTGACTTATCTTCTAGGTGCCTGCTAGGCTTTAGCTGGACATAGTGGGATGGTCTTCACGCCTTGGGTGGACTTACCAGGAGAATACTCTCCCGACGTACTTCACCCACCCCGTCCAGGGTCACCCTCCCACCACAATGAGGCAGCAAAGCAGGACTTGGGAGGTCAGAACCTACTCAGGCAGAACAGGCAATGGCGTTTTTATGAAAACAAATACTGAGGAATTTCGATATCGTTTTAGAAACCCTGACAACAGCTCAGTTTTCCGCTCTGAGCTTGCTGCCAATAGAGAAGCCTTAAACCTTGCTTTGGACAATCGCGCATCTGAGACTTGGATTTTGACTGACAGCAAAAGCTCTATCCAATTCATAAAGGATTGGTTCAATGTCCTGGATATGTTGGGGCAGGATATACTTTTGAAATTAGCTGCATTGACCCAGGTCAGTTCGGTATGCTTTCAGTGGATACCCTCACATGTTGGGATTTATGGAAATGAAATTTCTGATCTGCTTGCTCGGGAGGGCAGCGAACTTCCCACTGCCTCTTTCTCTGAACTACAAGCTTCCGAGGTCCACTCCCTGTTCACGGGCAAGATCAAAAATATTTGGAGGTCTCCGCCTGAACATGCCTGGTATGCCACTAAATGTCCGGGATTGTCCCTGCAGTGCCCCTGTCCTAGAGTTGCTCAGACCACTTTATCTAGACTTAGGACTGGTTACATCAAGAGCTTAATATTTAATGGATCTGAGAAGAATTCTGCTTCTTGCCGCTGTTCGGCTATGGCTTTTCCCTCCCATATCATTGCATGTATTGGTGCCTCTGTGGGGCAATTATAGAATGAGGAGGATGTTGTTTTTAATTTAATTAAGCAACACGGTCTCTTGGACTTGGTCTAGTTTGTGGTCTAGGCCAAGTGGATAAGTAACAACAATAAATTTTAGTACATGGGGCGCCATCTATTAAATAGACTAAAAACTAATATCTAACACTCTCAATAATAGAAAAGCAGAAATTTACCCATAATAATGGTTGAAATGTATTAATATTGAATAAATTTAACTCATATTGGAGGGTTATTTTGTAAAATAATTGTATTACAGAATATGATATGTAAAAAAAGATCATTTGAAAATCAAAAGATATTAATTTGAAGTTGCATTAGAAACATCAAACATAATATAAACTCAAAAGAAAAAAAGTTGTAATGTGTATCATATGTTAAGAAACATAACATCTTTAGATAACTTTAGCTGATAGTTTTCCGAAATGTATTGCATTCGTTAAAAGTATTTAAATCTGTCCTACGACAAGATTCAACATTGGATGGATTTATCTTTTACCAATGTAATCACTTCAAAGTTTTTTCTTAGAATATCTAAATAGCTTTTTTTAAAAACGGCTTTATTCAGCTAGCAATCGCGACATGTTTTGCAGAAAACGCGGACGCCAAATGCAAGTTTAATAGGGGGACTACACTTACGTTCAGAAAAGTTAAGTACTCTTTTTAGTTTATGTTTTCAACTTGAAAGATAAGTATGACATATGGAGGCTATAAAAAATAATAATCTGGGATTAAAAGTGTTCTGTTTGTACTATCTGTTCGGAGAAATAAATGGGTGTTTAATTTAAGACTTGAAGATGTAACAAAATAAAAAATTAGTGGTAAATATTGGATTTTATTTTAGATCTTATTTAATTATATATATATACTAGCCTTTACCCTCCCGCTTCACTGGGTATTTCATGATGTTTTATAAATATATCTGTTTATATGTATAAAATATTGATATCTAAGTCCTAGCATTAAGAATTCCATTGTATTGAAAAATGTACCTGTAACTCTCGCCTCTTGATAAAAAAAAGGACAGAACTACTAATTTGTATTATCTAATAATCTCTAAATTTGAGTATAGAATAATGTTTACACTTTCGTAACCGTATAACCAAGTGGATTTCCGCAAAACCAATTTTAGGTGGATCTCTACTCCATAAAATAAACATGGAAGCCAAATTTCATATCTACTCTCATGTCCATAAATTAAGGATAATTCAGAATCACACAGAAATTGAACTCTAAAATAAAAATTTCACCTGTAGAATTATAACACACATCTTGAAGAAGAATATGCAAATTACAGGAAACCATCAGATGGCGCGGATAGTACGTCACAATGACGAGAGTGTAAGAGAGGGGTATATAAGGAATGGTGGCAAAGAAGTAAAATTGTTCACAAGCGCTTTAAAAGTTTTTCAGTGCCATAACCGCATAGTTATGGCACAAATGAAGCATTTAGATGATTTTTTACGTGGTAGAATTATCGGACGACTGGAATGTGGACGTACCCAGCTGGAAGTATCCGAGGAACTTGGAATCGCCCAGAGTGTCATCTCCAGGCTTTGGCAACGATTCCAAGATGATGGTAATGTGAGTAGATGTTACAGCACAGGTCGCCCCCAAGTTACAACGCCGAATGAGGACCGGTATTTGTCAGTTACTGCCAAAAGAAACAGACGGAGCACAGCATCAGACCTATCTCGTCAGCTCTCTTCAGCTACCGGTACGACAGTTTCAAGGCAGACCGTGTACAGATGCTTAGGGCACATTGGTCTATACGCTCGTAGGCCTGTCAGATGTGTTCCCCTTACCGCAACTCCCTGTCGCCTGCGATTAACCTGGAGTAGAGAGCATTCATTGTGGACACCGCAACAGTGTTCTTGTGTGATGTTTTCCGACGAGTACAGGTTTAGTTTGCAGTCTGATTCTTGCCGGACATTCATATGGAGAGCGCCAGGTACCCGTTAACACCAAGAGAACACCATTGAACGACACCGTTACGGTGGTGCAGGATGGCTCGTTTGGGGAGGAATTATTCTTGGTTCCAGAACTGACCTGCATGTTCAGAGTGTAACGATGACAGGCCACATCTATCGGGATGTCATTCTGGAACAACACGTACGTTTGTTTCGGGGCGCCATGGGTGCTGAATTTCTGTTTATGGATGACAACGCCCGTCCTCACCGTACAAACATTGTAGATGAATGCCTTCAATCGGAGAATATTACCCGTATGGATTGGCCAGCATATACTCACCGGACTTGAATCCATTAGAGCATGTGTGGGATATGCTTGGCCGACGAATTGCAGCCCGTCAACCCCCTCCCACCTGTCTACCTGAACTTCGGAGGGCATTGCTTGATGAGTGGTGTAATATTCCCCAAGATCAGATTGATAATTTGATACTCAGCATGCGTAGGCGTTGTAAGGCCTGTATTGCTTCGTCCGGGAGACATACTCCGTATTAACCATCATACTTACCATGTTATACTGTTTTTTTGTAAATAGGTTCTTTTTTTAAATTTGGTCCTGGGAGTAAAAATCGCAATTTTCATTAATTATGTCAAACATATAGCATCTTTTTTGCTCTTTACCTTTTGTTTAATAAATAGACTTTACAAATAAGTCAAATTTGTTTTGCTTCTGTCTCTTTCTTTGCCTGAACTTCATTATCCTTAATTTATGAACATGAGTGTAAATCTAATAGGGCAAAAACAAAATTTTTATTATCAACACCCCCCTTCCCTACCGTAATTCTGTTGAGAGTCATTCTCCCAAAAACCGTTCTTATCGGACTTCAACTCAACAGAAGAAAAATGTAAACCAAATTCCATTAATATAGTCCTTGTAGTTCGAAAAAAGACATTTTGTTGTCAACATGCCCCAGTAACCCTCTGCTCCCCCAGGAGTTGATTCCCATCAAATGCATACTTAGTGGATCCCTATTCAACAAAAGAAACATGCTTAACAAATTTCAAGTACACAGGTCTAAAAGTTCTGAAACATGATTTTTTCCATCCCATGATTTTTTCCATGATTTTTTCCCTTTGCCCCCTCGCAACCCTCCTTGGGGGTCAATTTTTGTTTTACTCTTTGTTTGAGGAACTCTATTCCATGAAAGGAACATGCCTACCAATTTTCAAGCAGGTAGATCAAATAATTTAAAAACGGAAATATTTATCTATTACGCCCCTTAATCCCCCGAAATGAAACTTTGGGGTTAATTTTCGCGAAACCCATTTTATAGCGTTTCTGTACTGAACGAAAGGAATCTGCTTACCAAATTTCAAAACTTTACGTCTAATAGTTTAAAAATGGGAATAATTATCTATAACCCCCTTTAGCCCCCACAACGTCCCTTGGGTGTCTGTTTTCACAAAAACCATTTTGTGAAAACAGACTACTCTATGAAACTCTACTCTATGAAAAGAATCCGCTACCAAATTTGAAGACTGTGAGTCTAATGAATTAAAAATGGAAAAAATTGTCTATAATGCCCCTTGAGGCCCCGCAACTCCAACTGGAGGTTGATTTTCACAAAACACATTATATAGTGGATCCTTACTCCATAAAAGGATTCTGTTTATCATATTTAAAGACTGTACTTCCAGGAGTTTAAAAATGGAAATCTCTATAACGTCCTATAATTAATTTTCTATAACGTCCCTTAAGTCCTGCAACGCCACTTAGGGGTCAATTTTCCCAAAACCCATTTGCTAGCGGATATTAACTCCATGAAAGGACTATGCCTACCAATTTTCAAGCCGGTAGTCAAGTATTTTAAAAACGAAAATATATATCTTTACTCCCCTTAATCCCCTGCATCGCCACTTGGGTATGAAATACATCTTAGAAAATATTAAATAAACAAGCGGTTTTTTAAAAAATGGGTCACAAAGGAAATAATTTCAAGTTCTTATTCCAATGCTGTATCAACCCTAAGACTATTTCTCATGCATATATTACAAACTCTTTTAAATAAGAAAAAGGAACAAACAGGAAAAAAAAAAATAGCAGCAAAAATTAATGCTACTCCATCACAACTATATACATGGTGATTCAAAAGGAAGTAAACACTTTTCTGATGCTGCAAAACATAATAGACACGCAAGGACGTCTAAAGATTCCTTAAGGTCCTGGGTCGCAGAGAAATCTTAAGTTTTTTTGTGGCCCTGGGCCCCTATGTAAAAGTATGTCCTACCAAAGATCTTTAAAAGTAGGCACTATATAGCATGCATTGTCAAATACTCGTTCAAACGGTAATTTGAAACAAATAAATGTGCACGACTCACAGTCTCACAAACCTAGGCACAAATCGACTCGACCGATGGCTGCATTTCGACTAAATGAGTTGAATGATTGTTTATGGTATTAGGCCTAGGCCTAGACATTGGACAACGGTCATCACAAAATAATACCGTCTTGCGGCTTTTGCTAGTTGACATGCAGTTTGAAATTCCCTGTTTTTCGGAGAATATATGTACGGGAATAATATTTGACCACATTAAAATTATCCAGATCATGATCTTATTAAGACGCAATCGAGAAGGAAACGAGGCCCCCACCGTTGGCGAGGTCCTGGCCTATGCCTTAAGACGTCCCTGCAGCCACGCACTACTTCAGTGAACAGTGAGGTAGATTTATTCTTAAAGTTTGAGCCTCGCCCCTGACGGAAGTGGCGAAGGCAATAACTACAGTACATCACGTACGAGATTCTTCTAAGATATATGTGTCCTGTGTATCCAGAAAGAAAGTGTTAAGCCCCCTTCATTTTTCACGAGCAAACTATCACAGGGGACTTTTTTTTGGATATAACTCTTTGGTTTGTACTACAGTCGCAGGACCATTATTGACAACTTCATTCTCCATTGGATGGTACACCCCCACACTGGTCAGCTTACATGCGAGATTACCTCGAGGAACGTTTCCCTTACCAAATGGATTGAATAAGCTGTGGACTACAACATGACTTTCACTCCCAATGGACTCCCAGAAATCCTGACTTAACACCTTGTGATTTCTTCCAGTGGGGATACGTAAGGGACAACATATTTGACCCACATCCTTGTTGATTTAACGGAGCTGAAATGCTCGATGAGTTTCATATGATTAAGGGTTCACAGGTAGAACATCTGTGACTGTCTCTAACAAAACTTAAAACAATCCCATAGAATTCTGTTACAGGTAACACAAAATATCTTGTCTTTTGAAACAGCTTTCAGATTGGCACCCTATCCATTCCCCATTGGGTCCTTTCTCATGTAGGCCTGCCCGGGAACGAAGAAGTGAATGACCTTACGCAGGCGGCTGCCAGCGATCCTGTGGATCCGGAAGACCACATAGTCTTTACGTCAACAGAGATCTACTCCTGGACTAAGGAATTAATATGTAGAACCTGGGTTGGTCCCTCCTGTACACCCATAGTACTTTCAAAGACACCCTGGATCCGCCATATCATTCAAGGGTTCCAGATCAGACGGCATTCTGGCGATTTTCGACTGGTCACTTGAGGTGCATGAATTTTGAAGGTGGCAAAAGAAGCTTCCCAATTTGCACCAAATGTGACATCAGTTTTTTTTCTCCTCAGATCACTTTGCAATGTCTGTGAGGAGGCTGTTGCTCCTCCCTGCTGTTCTTAGACTTTATGCAGATTTATGGGCTCCTGGATCTGGTCTAGTTTCGCTAGACCAGATGGGGATTAGACCCACCACACTACAAAATATCTTTCACTGTTCTTGATTTATACTGCATTAAAACTGTATACTTCTTTATGAATCACCTCGTATATTATTTATAAAGAGATATTCCTCTTATAAACAAAAACATTATTAAAAATGTCTCCAAATTTTGGTAATAAAGATGATGAAAATTATAGCATTACTTATGACCCTTGAACTTCCAAATTTTGTTTCAGATAAATTTAAAAGTTCTACTTATTTTTTTATAAAAAAAAAAAAATTGAATCAAAAAACATCCACCTGAACTTTTGTTTACCTGAAACAAATCCAACTACTTGGAAAGATAAGCTTTCTTCATATATTTACTACCTTCATTCCGACTCAAGCCTCCTTACATTCTGAAAGATAAGACATGAGATAAGTGAACTCCTTATGTGTACTAGTTCTTGAAACACATGGAGAATATCTTTGAAAAGGGAATTAGCTTCAGTTATGTCGTAGATATTATGCTAAAAAATATGCTGACGCTTAATTTTACTTTATTTATTTAAAAAATATATTTTTGACCATTTCTTTTATAACAAAAATTAAAAGAGCTTAGCAAAATGTGGCATAATAACGACCGGTTATCGTTCAGTTCGGTAAATAATTTTTATAATTTACCTGGACATGATGATGTATGGCAGTTAAGAAAGCCAGATGGAGCAGGTATTGGAAAACTCTTTTATTATCTTTTATATTTCACATAGGATTATATCTATTATAATTCACTCTGAATACTGAAATTGAGTGGCCAAAGCTAAAAATGAAGGTATTAATTAAAAGTAGTAATTATTAAATTAATAAAGTATATCAAATCATGGAAATATGATTTTATCTTAGAGTAAAATTATTAATTATTTCTTTACATTTTTTCAAAAATATAACGATTCGATTTAGGATAAATTTAAATAATTTTACATTTTCGGATGAGAATTTTGTTTAAAGCACTAACTTGTGGTAGTTCGTAAATGTGTATATAAATTTATACATATAAGGGTGACGTTAATTCATGGGTTTCTTAATTTTTTTAAAAAAAATCGGAAATATTTGGATAAGTCAATTATAAACTAAAGAAAAGATTTTTTTTTTTACTGCATTGAGGAATTCACACCTTCATTTAGAAGGATTATTTTTACTTTGCATGGATAATTTAGCACAAATTTTATCTATATTTCGGTATAACTTAAGGTATCCGACTACCCTAAAATTGTGGAATTTTGCCAAAAATTGACATTTTTTATGATTTTATTTTATAGGCCATTTATTAGCTTTATAAAAATACCAAGTGTATTATTTTCTGTTCACTAGGACAAAAACTACAAGTGTTTTTGTACAAGTAGATTCAATTACTTTAAGTAAGATGTCATATTTTAAAATGCGTTTTATTCGAAATGTGTTTTTTTGAACATGCTCAAACGGGGCCAGCGATTGCTAAAAAAATTTTGAAAATAATTAACTGAAAGATTTTGTGTATGTTCTGTATAATAGTAGAAGTATTTTGACTTTCAGATTTATTAATCTCTGTTTTATTACAAAATTTACAGTCGTCCCTTATGTTAATATAATCACTGTTTTTTTTTTAAAGAAATTTCATATAATAGCTAAGACAAAGTGCTCTAGTTTTTATAAAAATTAAAATATCTCTTATCCTGAAGGTCATTTCAAAAATTAATAACATATAGCAACGCATGAGAATTGAAAAATTGAAAATTTGTTCATAAACTTGCGGTACAGAATGGGCTGCGTTTATGTTATTTTTTGTCAATTTTTACCCATTTTAGTAATAATAATTTCTCTTCTTAATTTTAGCATATTTTTCTTAAAATGTAATAAGCAAATCTAAAAATAACAACAAAAAAAATCCCCATATATCCATATTTTTTTTAAAAAAAAGTTGTCATAAGAATAGCTGGATTCCTTAAGCATACTTATTTAAAATGACCTTAACTTTTAGCAAACGATTTTCTTATTATTTTGTTCATTTCTTTTCTTCGTCTATTTTATTCTATATTATGAGTTTAACAGAGGTGTAGATGGTGTAGGGAAAATGGGGTTGTGACCCCCTATAAGAACTGCCATATACCTAAATGTTAAACAGATTAATTCTAGTACAATAAATTTCTTAATTTAAAACACATTTTCAGAAAATAATAACAATATTTGAAATTCCGTTCTCCAAATGAGCATTGTTTTTTTCCTTAGAATAAATTGCCACAGTAACTTAGTATGCATGGTCACGAACTCGAGGCCAGCATTGTCGAGTCAAGGGTTCTAGTCCTGATAACCCTAAAGACTTGACAGTAGAATCTGTTGAGACTGAAAGCTTTCCCTTGGGAGTAATATGGAAGTTAGGAGAGGGAGACAGCTCAGGTGTCGTCCTTATCACATGACCGTGGGTCCGAATACTGAGGTCCGTCTCCAATAGCCCTTGTGTGTTGCTCTTGTAGCGGTTTCACATCTATATTAACCAGTAACAACCTCCATATTAAAGTGAACATTTTGATATAGTGGTTAAGTTACTCGGTTTAGGATCCAAAGGTCCCAAGTTCTGTCCTCCGGATAAGCGCGCCACTTCATTGGTGACACTGCCTTGAGCTGCGGAAAATCTTCTGAACTGTCATGGCGCTATCTTTCCGCAAAAAGAGCAACTAATAACTCGTCAAAAAATTCACTTGACGTAGCCAACCAAGTCGTATAACTCACTTGACGCAACTCCTCCAATTCACCGACAATTGACCGCTCACATTAACAACTCTATATCATTCGTTCGCCTAACCACCAACTCACTGGTAGGGGAGTGTGTAGTGGTTTCACATCTATATAAGCCAGTAACAACCTCCGTACTAAAGTGATCGTTTTGGTGTAGTGGTTAAGCTACTCGGTTTTGGATCCAAAGGTTCCGGGTTCTGTCCTCCGGATAAGCGAGCCACTTTGCTCTAATAAACACTTTGTAACGAGGCTATTCGCGAGCCTCCTACTAATCCTCTCGAGGAAAAACTATTGTTTTAAATATTGTTCTTTTGAAAACTTTCTCCTGAAGAAGATACGGTTAATGTAAATCAAGGCTTATATTTGAGCATTAACTTTTAGGTTCGAAAAAGGAGAGAGAGGTTAGAAGTTAGATGATAGAAGTTAGTGATTAACGTGAAGTAGTAGAAAGCTAGTCGAGAGTGACTCGTCGATTAATTACTTAATATTTAAGATTGATAATTGACGATTTAGTCAATAAGATAGAATTGAATTAGATTAATATCGACTAGAAGTCGAATAGGTGGGAAGGTATATTACCAAAACGTTCCAAAAGTAAGTGATTCAATTCATAATTAAATATTAAATATCTCGTCTACCTCGCTTTTGCTCCAAAATTATAGGTGCATCTCCTAACTTGGGTAGTTGAGATTTATTAAAGGATTTATAAATTATATTTGTTTTGATAATGGCTGATCTTCATTCTAACTCCTAAACATTGATGGATATGAAAGGAAATCCATCACAACTTGAGAGTAAAACAAGAAATTCGAAATTAATTTTGAGGTGTGAGTTGAAGTGGGATACTTCCCCCCCACCCCCACAAAAATTTCTCATAACTCCCCTGGCATCAAGTCATCTTTTTCAGCATATATTATTATTAAAATTTTAGAAATGATGTGTGTATGTGTGATATAAGTTCGAAACTTCCTGAACAAAAATTTAAAAAAGCAATCTAATTTATGATATTGGTATACAAGATGTCATTATGTGTGTGTTTAAATTTATTTCAAACATGCCTTCTTCATCGCGTAAATGTCAAACATTTCATGGCTTTATTGTGATAATTTTTCTTACTTTTTAAGGGCTCTGAAGACATGATTCCATGTAAACACTTTTAGTTAATATTCTCTGCCATACTCGTAATTTCAATTACCCTAAATCCGAAGTATGACGCTCACCTATACTTTCAAGCTGCAATTTTAAATTTTATGGTATATTCGCCGTATAACGCACACCCCCTTTCTTATAATGGAACCTGATATGTACCTGCACAATGTTCTTGATGTTTTGAAGCAATTTATTCAAGGTATTATTCCAAGTTTTAGTAAAAAGTAGTGTGCTTCTCTAAAACTACAACCCTTTAAGTTCATAATAAATGTCATATCTTTTAAGTAAACAGTATTTCGATATACAGGGGAACGTCGTTTATCCGAATCAGTTGGGACAGTAACACCATTCGATACGCGATTGTTCGGACAACCGAAAACCGAATGCGATCCATGCAGTATGTGAAACTGGACACTATACGATTATTGAAAATCATCACACGCGGGAAAGGTGCCTGAAGAAAAAGTATAATAGGTGCAAAATGTCGCAATTTTACCTTTATTGTGGAAAACAATCACTTATTTTTCGCTGCGCCATTGTACACCTTCGTTTTTTTTCGCTGCAAGGTCTCTGATTTTCTTGAGCAGCAGTAGTTGAGCAGGACAGCAATCTGATGGTTATTCGTACCACTCCATAGCTGTCTCTAACGCAGAAAAGTGTCAGTATTTGATGGGCCTTTGCTACTTTCGTTGTTGTTGTTTCCTGTCACTTTTTGCCTCAAGCGAAACGACTCTTGAGCACATTGCACTGTTCGAAAACGCATCCACACTTTGGTTCGGATATTTGACGCTCCGGATAATAAACGTTCGGATAAACGACGTTCTAAAGTATGTAGATATCAACTTTCTTTCCATGCTCATATTTTTTTTATTTTATTTTTAAAGCTCTCATTTTTATACCCGGCGTATACTGTGCACCCGTTAATTTCGATCTTACTGTTTGTGTTAAAAGTGTGCGCTATAAGTCGGACTTTACGGTATGTGTATAGCATGTAAAATATCTTAGGAACTTAAGGTCCTCAAAAGGAGTAAGGCATATCATAATTCAGTTGCTTAAGACAAATTAAATTCCTAAAGACCTTATGACTTTGTCTTTTTAAATAGAAAGTATCGAAATGCATCAAAAAACAGCTGCAAGCAACGATGATTTGTCGTCACTGGACAGTTGGACACAGACCGTTATGACATCAAGATCTTCCCTGGCCAGTAGTATGATGTCTATTGATTCTACAGGCACTGGAATTTCTTCAGTAAATACAACTCCAGGAATTCCCCTCTCTCTACACCAATGGCGAAAAAGAAAAAGTTAAGCATAAAGCCGTCTCTGAAATTAAATTTGGACAATGTTACATGGACTACTACGAAACAAAAAAGACGAAGACACAAGTACAAAAAAAACATACAAGCTTCGGTGAGTACTGACGCTGAAAACGATATGTATTAATTTATATTTCATTGTTTAAGTTAATTTGTCACACAAAAATTATGTTAGATTTTTCCTTTAAATGTTCTTAATATTGTTTTATTCAATTCCTAATGTTAGTGCACTCTCTCCCTATATATATATATATATATTATATTTATATATCTTGTTCAAATTTTCAATTGTTAATAAAATAATTTCTATTCATCCATTCAAGTTCAAATACATTTTTAAAAACTTGTAGTGGATGACACAATGCAGTTTTTTCAAATATTAATTTATTAATTAAATTAAAAAATGAATAAATAGTAACAAACAAAAATATAGTCCCAAAGCATATATAGAAAGGAAACACGTTCGCTGTGCCCCTGTAGCACAATGAATAGCGCTTTGGATTTCTAATCCAACCTGGATGGCTTAGAAGGGGACCTGGATTGGGTTCGAATCCCACCTGGGATGGCTGAATTTTTGAGATTGTGATTTCTTTTTTACTAACTATTTTATCAGAATAATTAAATTTAAATAATGAATAAACAATAACAAACAATAAAAATAGCCCACCACCATATATAGAAAGGAAAATGGAAAATTACAAGGAAAATCATTTTCCATTTTGTCACTTAATATTGTGATTCTGTCATATGTATATACATATTTATATTAATTGTAACTATTTAATAAAAAGTAACTAAAATAAAATTTTTCTTTGTTGATCTTTAAGTAAGAATTGACTTAAAATTTTTTTATATTGCTTGTTTATTTTACAAACTATTATGAATTTCCATACATAGTGTCTTATTTTAACTAGAAATAAAATTGTTGTTGAGTTGTTATTTATCCCACCCGACCGACTGTAGAAACAGATCGAGGCCAACGAAATTCATCGTGGCAAGGATCTAGTTGTACGTCTGTCGTTAACTGTAGCTTTGAGCACCACGCAGGTGACATTATGTGATTTGGCTGGGTTCCACTCCAATTTTTAGGGAGAGTACCCAGGGGGGAGGTCAAGGACTTCCCACCTCTCTTCTCTTTTCACCACCCACACGAGAGGACTTGAGACACAACGAATATTTAGAGTGCCTCAATGCCGCATAGGCACTATACATTTACACGCCTTCTCCGGGATTCGAACCCAGGTCATGCGACACAGCAGATAGTGTCACTAACAACTACACCGGATGGGTGGTAGAAATAAAGTTAAGGCGACTGTGACTACACATTCCGAATCGTTATTTTGAATGAATAATTTTTTTTTGATATATTAAGTGTCAGTTGCAGTTCCGGTTTATCCATTGGGCGCTTGGGGTGGGAACCCAGGGGCCCGAGGCCCAGAAGGGCCTTAAGGGACTCGGTTAAGCTGGAATTAACCAGACAGCTCAGGTGTCGTTGTCGTCACTTAACCATGGCTCAAAATTAGGAGGTGCGTCACCAAAAGTCCTCGTGTATATAGCTGAACAGTAAGACGTTAATATTCACTCACTCGGAAATACGTATATATACGTATATATACGGAAATACGTATATATACGTATACATCTGGGGCAATTAACGCACTGGCTGAGCAAGACGTATAGATACGCCTGTGCACCTTAAGAGGTTGAAGTCGTATTGTATCTTTAGCGTCAACGCATATTATTACTGAATTCAATACATTGTTATTGTATGGGGGGATAAAAATTATAATTGAATATTGGGTTGTAAATATTGACATATTGATACGCATTGTTCTATAGTAATGTAAGGACTTCTCTACAAAACCTGAACTATAATTTTTAAAATTTGTATTTCAGAAGCGGATTTCTATTCATATATATTTTAATACATCACAGTAGAGAAATTCACAAAAATATCCCTTATTATTTCAACTGATAGTAAATCTAAAAATAATGCGAATTTTTCAAAATCTTAATTCAGGCTCAATAGAAATGTTTTAGCTATGTATATATGTAGGTGAAATGTTATTATAATTGAAGCATTTTCCATAAAAAGAGAATGGTTTGAAAATATGCGACAATGCGAAAATATACGACAATAATTCTTTCTTTTTTGGCCAAAAAATTGCATTTAAATAACTTTTTATTGTTATAATATTAAATCAATTTTATATTTATATTCTAATTCAAGTGACTCTAAATAAAAAAAACTATTGATTTATACGTTTTTGCAAATTTACTGCTCCAATCGTAGTCAGTTACCTTAAATAATGCACATTTCTTAAATCATTTACAATTCTAATTCATAATGATTTTTAGTTAATTACCTTTTCTTGAACATGAAGCGAAAATGTCAATATTCATTTAAAACATCATGAAATTCTTGATGCGTTAGTAATATCTGTTAACATGCTAACATAACAACATGTTAAAGGACGACATTCGTTTATTTTTATTTCTGTGATGAATTTCGATAACATATTGCATTTATTCAACTATGTAAGTTTTCGTACTTAGTAATCTAACGAATAAAAAACGTTTTTGATTTCAGCGATAAACGAAGACCGGCAATTTCACTTAGCTGAAATAAAGAATTTAAAAGCATTTTTTGGTTTGGTGCTCTTGACAGCTTTTATCTTCAATTTTCTCCAAGTTTTCATTCCTTAATGCGTTCGAATCAATTTTATCTTTTATTGGATAACTACAGTTGTGAATTTGGCCTCGCAGTTTAAACTGTCAGTAAGAAAAAAGAATAAATGCAATAGAGCCTTTTTGAAGCAAGACAGTTGTGAGAAAATGAGTTTCTTTGTGAGAGTAAGCCAGGTTCTAAAAATATTCTTTTTTTCCCTCACAAACACATTTTTAAACCTTAAATTATAAGTAGTACAATTAAAATCCTAATTATTATTATTATTTTACAAAATAATCTTTCTTTTTTCAGAGTGCTAAAGTTAGAGCCGTCATGAAACAAAGTAAGACCCCACAGTTCCGGTTCAGAATGATTCTTCTTACCTTATTTGCATTGATTGTGACAATCGTGTCATTCACGTGGCACATGTATCAACAACAGTTGCTGCAAATTGCAATTGGGGACAAAATAAGGTTTCACGAAGGAAGAAGAATCCTCCATCTTTTAAAAGACGATGGACAAGAACTGGTTGCTGCCAATTTGGGAAATGGAATTCCCAATGACCTCAATCCTTACCAATGTGATATACATAGTACTTTAGCGCGAGCAAAGATATGTGAAGAATGGAAATATCGAGCAAAATTGCACTTGAATTTTTCACACACTACAAATCTTAGTTGCTACAATGTTCATTGGACCAGTTTAGAATGGAATACCGTGCTGAGAGATTGCATTGCTTTGAAAAGTGCCCATTGGTATGGTATGGGCTTACAAAGAGGGCTTCAATGGCCTTTAAGAATCACACCAGGGGAATCGTCTCATCCATTGGTGACTGGCGATGGAGTAGAAGAAATGTTTGGAGGCATTATAGATCGGTATTGGTTATCCTCTGACGGTGTAGCTATATTTGTAGAACCAGATGTTCCTTTGTATGTTTCAATCAACAAAGATTATCTGTGCTTAGAAGCTAGAAGAAGTGAAGACTTTCCATACCAAACAGTGCACCCGATTGCCTTAAAATACACTATATGTACAGGTAAAGATATACGTTCCCTCCACCAAGATATGATGTTGAATTATAGATCCTTATTAGCTGACACTAGTAACAGAGTATTTTTAATGTCTCCCATTTGGGTAGCTTCTCCAAGAAAAGTTTTAAGTCAAGAATCAATACAGGAATTTGCCAATCGTATCATGGAACACACTTCAAAGTTACCAGGATTTTTGCTACTAGACAGTAGATGGCAAAGTCTGGAAGGGAGTTTAGATTTCAATGAAACAAATTTTCCAAATCCCAGAGAGATTTTGAAAATTCTGCATAACAAGGGGTTTCGAGTCCTTCTAACTGTACACCCCTATGTTTGTTTGCCTTCTCGAATTTTCGAACAAGCTAATGCAGATAGGCTTCTTGTTTCGGACAAGTGGAAGAAGGTGCCTCTTCTCACAAAATGGCAGAATAAAGTATGCGGTCTTCTAGATTTTACAAACAACGTCACTTCTAGCTGGTTTTTAGACAGACTTTTGAAACTAAAAGAGAAATACGGCATCGATGGATTTGTATTCACTGGTGGACAGACCACGTATTTGCCAAGATATTATTCCTACCATGTTTCTTCAGTTAATCCTGACTTATTTTTACCTCATTATTTATCTTTGGCAAATAAGCTCAACTCCATTCTTGGCACTGAAGTTGGGTTCCTGTCGCAGAATTTCCCAGGGTTTGTAAGACTTACTCCCAGAACCGTGTCATGGGACAGCCTGAGTGGTCTGGGTTCAGTTATTCCAGAAATATTAACCCTCGGAATCCTTGGTTATCCTTTGGTAAATCCAGGTTCTGTTGGTGGAGATGGAAGTGGTGAAATACCTTCAAAAGAACTATACTTGCGCTGGATGGAATTAGTGGTTTTCTTACCAATCGTGCAATTTACCATAGCTCCTGGGGATTATGACCAAGAAGTTGTGGATGCGGTGTACCAGCTTTTTTCTATCAGAGAAGAACACGTTTTACCAATATACAAAACTGCTTTAGAACAATTTCCTGAAACTGCTGCTCCGTTAGTTAGACCACTTTGGTGGATCGCACCAGAAGATGCGCATGCTCAGATGTGCGGTTCACAGTTTCTGGTAGGAGAAGAAATAATGGTGGCCCCTATTTTAGAAGATGGTAGGAGAACTAGAGATATTTATCTTCCCGCTGGTTGGTGGAAGGACCATCTTCTGGATGAAGTCAGACGTGGCGGTAAATGGTTACATAATTATCCTGTACCTTTAACTAAAGTAGCTTATTTTAGTGTAACAACTGAACCCTCGTGAAAAATAATTGTTTTCTCTTATATAAAAGGAAGAACTTATATTTTAAAACATTTTTGTATATGGTTTATGCCCTTTTAATGTATTTTATACACATTATTATGCATTTGTTTTAAATATATTTATATGTACAGTAGCTGATAATATATTAGTTAAAAGAAGAGTAAACTTTATATTCTTTATAGATTATAACTACTTATTTTTACATTATATAAATGTATAGTTTTGGAATTTTTGTTAACTACAGAAAATTTCATGTAAAACCTTAATTTTTAATTTTCTTGCACATGAAATTTATTTCAAGAAATTGGAAAGATTATATAATGTTATTGGGATATGTTAAAATGAACTTTAAGGAAGTAAAAGAAAATATTTCGAATGTAATAAAATTGATGTTGAATGAATTTCAAAAAAAATTAAAAGCTGTATAAGTATAAAATATTTGAAATCATATATATGTCGAATAAAAACTATATATATTTATTTAATTAAAAGAAAAATCTAGTTGTATCTTAAATTTGAATATTGCTGAAATTCATATAGTAAAATATAATGAAATTTTATAAAATATATGTATTCTGTTTTTCCAATTTTCTCAGAATAGAAAATATTTGATATTATTTGTAACCATATATAAAAAGATTTTTGTGATATGATATGATGTGTCTTATACTTCTTTTTTTAGCATTATTTTAATATATTTTATTTTATGATAAATGCTAAAAATTCTATCAAAACCAAACCAGTAATGATATCAATTTCTAATTGAATTATATGTCTATTGTAATTCGTTGAAAATATTAATTTAAAAACATGAGTTTTATTACTCAACTGATTGTTTATGATTATTTTTTCAGTTTTTAACATTTAAAATTGGAATGTGAAATCTCAGATGAATTTATATTCTAACTTTTTCCGTATACTAATTAATCCTTGCGAGGTAGTAAGATACGAAGAACTGAAAATCGGATTAATAATAGTTAATACAATTCTTAAGTGGTTGAAATGCAAATAGTTGAATGTTAATATTTGATTTTCTGATCAGTATATAAGCTAATTCTACTTTAAAATCAATTTATAGTATTTTTCTTAAGGGAATTAAAAGGCACAGAAAGACCCCTTTGATATATTATAAATTAAATTTTATAATATATCAAATTAATTAATTTTTGAAGAATTTATTTTTATAACTATTAACTTGTGTAGTCTATTCCATGAAATAACCAGGTATTTCATAAAATAGCTGTCCAAGTCCGTTAAAAATTATTGTACTATACGCTTTAAATAATTATTTAATAGAATGATGATTGCATAATAGTTAAAGTACTAAGCGTGGTATGACCTAACGTTTTATACAAAATTTTTAAGCATTTTTTAAATAGCATTAAATTTTTTTTCAGCTTTATAATCTATATAATGAAGTAGCTTTATAATTTATATAATTGCAAGTTTAAAATTTTAAATATCAATATTGCTGCTCTATATATTCTGTTATTTTTACTATGGATTAACTAATCTAGTATGTTATGTATTCTGTTTTTAGCGCGTTTTTCACGTAGTGGAACAAAAGCGCTATTAGGACGCAAATTTCGTCTTCGTCTTCGTTCCATATTTTGTCGTACCTTTTTCTCAGCGAATAAGCAACCAATTGACCTCGGGTATTCGGCATTTGGTCGCATTTGTGCCTTAGATGAGCCGAATTATATTTAAATTTAATCATTTTTTTTAGTACAGTACACTACTTTCTGTTAGTAAAAAGTTCATTAGTTGCATTATTGTAAAATACAACATGTGAAAAACGCGCTAAAATTACTTGGCCATGCCAATGATTGATATCTTGTTTTTTTTTATTATTATTTATCAATTAATTTGTAACGAGTTCTATTCGGGTACTTCAACTAATCCTTTTAGGGAAACTATTCTTTTACTGCGATTTTAGTTCAAAAAACCGCTTTCCGTAGAGATGCCTTGATTTTATGCAAATCTAAATGCTATTTAAACCCTGACGTTTGGGTGGGTGTGGTTAATCGCGAAATCTAAGAATAATAGAAAGTGAATTGCGATTGAGAAGTCGCGAGGCCTGAAATTAATATTCATCTTAGAATCCACAGGGAGTTGTGGAATGAAATAGCGGTGGAGCTGACCGAGCTATCATGATTTGAGAAGGATTATCATAAGGAGCTCCAACTTAAGCTAAGTTATTTTGAATAACCTTATAAGCTAGATTAAGTATTAGGATTTAAGATTGCTCTCAGAGTTAAGCTATAAAGTTGTATATCATTCATAAAGTGTTAAAGGTAAAATTAAAGTAGCTATTTTCTAGGCCATGTCTACTTCTTCCCCGAACCCTTTTACACCCTAGTCCTTCGGGCCGCGTTTAATTTATCCATAATATGAAATGTAGTTTTCGGAAGTCTTTACCTATATTAAAAATAAGTTAATTCACAAAATAACGGACATTTTTCAATATTACTTTGTTT
Organism: Trichonephila clavata; assembly: GCA_019973975.1. Taxonomy (NCBI): domain Eukaryota; kingdom Metazoa; phylum Arthropoda; class Arachnida; order Araneae; family Nephilidae; genus Trichonephila; species Trichonephila clavata. Next base: position 33,482 of record BMAO01017036.1, on the reverse strand, counting down.
ATTTTCGCTTTCTCATGACCTATTATTAGTTAACTTACACTGAATGCTTACTTTTTTCATTAAACAACTGTATAAAGTGTGGAACTTTCAGTGGAATTTTTCATCACTTCCACACGTTTAGTTACTTTGTCAGTTATTTTATGAAATACTTACTATGAAATCACTGAATAATATCCCACTGGTAGTATATGTACTAAAGGCAAGATTATATTGGCTTTGCTTAGGAAGAGTCTGTTAGATTGCGATAATTGGTTGATTGAGAATATTTGGTTTATGTGTAAATAAAAATTACATTAACAATGTCGAATTATTTATTTTTCAATTGTAGCTGCAGTTACATTTATTGGATTTTTAAAAATGAAATGTTACGCAATGAAAACTGTAGCTACTGCTCCTCACAAAATCATTGGAATTCTAGAATGTAAACATTAGAATGATTGTTTTTTTTATATATAATATAATCCGACAAAGTAAGAAAGTTACAGAATAAAAATCGTTTGGTGTCAGAGCTATCTCTCTCTTTCTCTTTTTGCAGCTAAGCAGTATGACATGAAGAAATACAAAGTAATATACACAATTATTAGAAATATTTTAATAATAAGCCTAGTTATTTTATACTTACTTTTTAATCTGTTATAATCTTAGCTGCACTAGTATTTTACTTTTGTTGCTCTGTTACTGAAATAAAATAGTTAAGTAATTCTTCGTTCATGCTTGCAAGATATAGCTTCCAGCTTAATAAAAAAAAATTCACCGAATGCTTGTGTAACTGTTTGTATGCTACAAAAATTAATTTTTTTTTTGAAATTTATGTATGTTATTAGAAATTTATAACAAATCAAAAAGAAAAAAAATGACGAAATGCAAGGGAATAAAAGCTCAAAAAAGAAAAGGAAAGGAAAAATATTTTATGGATTAAAAAAAAAAAAAACCTTTAACGCATACTCCTTTTTTAAATTTAATGCTGTGACTATTAAAAGCATAATTGTTAAAACATTACATACAATACTCATAATAAACATAATACATATTCCAAATTATATTTATATATTTAGAACAAAATATAATTCACGGGAATACCAAAATGTTTGGAACATTTTACCTCTAAATATATAACGTAAGAAAAAAGTTAAAGGGAAAAATAATTATGATGTTAGAACACGTAGGTAGAGGTAACGTGTTAGCTTTATAAGTCTAAGGTTGCGGGTTTGATCCTGGTTCGAATCGATAGATTTTTTGGGAGGGAAAATATCGTAGGCACGCATGTCATATGATTTTATGGCACATAAAAGATCCCTGGAGTATCAATTTGGTTTTGGTATTCTCAAAAAAATTAAATCGAGACAGTATTAGACATCCGACGATAGCTTGAATTAAAAATTAATTCAAGCGTAAAAATTTAGTAGCAAGAGCCAGTGATAGATGGTGCAACCATGAAATGGCTCTAACACTTATAGGACTTGTCATGTCTGAAAAAATTTGTGTGCCAAAATGCAGCCCATTTGAAAAAAGATGTGAGTGAATATTAACGTCGCACTGTTCATCTACACGAGGGTTTTTGGTGACGGTTCTTGGAATTTTGAACCATGGTCAAGTGACGAGGACGAAACCTGAGCCGGTATCCCCCCCCTCCTAACTACCACACCACATCAACTGGAGGACGTTTGAGCTCTCGACAGATTTAACGCGCATCGCTCCCCTACACGGTGGGTCTTCAACGGTGTAGGCTCAAACTTGTGACACGCTAGCCATGAGTTTGTTACCTTGACCACTAGGCTACCGCGACCACAAAAAATGTTAGAAAACTACGTAAAGAGAGGAGGAAATACGTTTAAAAATTTTTTTCCATTAGCAATTGTCTCCAATAAGTTTTGTCTTTCTATTCTCTAGTAAAACTCATCAATCCTTCCAAAACGCATTCTGTGATAAAATGAAATAAATAAAAAAATTAAGTAATTACGATTTAATTTCCGCAATATCATATTTCTTCTATTTTTTTCCTTTATTTATCTTATTGAAAAAATGCTCTGAAGAAAAAAAATATGTATAATTGGTATTTATGTACATCTTCAAAGTGGATTTTCTGACTGGTTAAAGATACTGTGACACATCTGAAAGAGTTTCAGTTTTCAATCAATCGACCACATTTTGGCATTTTTAAAAATATTTACTACTCTCACTTGTCATTGAAAATATTGCTGAAAGGTCAAATATGACGCAACTCTCTCTTCTTTCCGAACTAAAAATAGGGGATAAATAGGCGGAGTTTTTGAACACCCGAAAATCCCGAAAAATGTACTGAATTCCATAATAATAATACACTTTTGATCGTTGAAAGCTACCAGCACCGATTTTAATCATAAACCGTAAAAATTATCAAGATAAGTACTAAATTCTGTATATGACAAGCCTATGTGAATCCCACATAGTAATTTTTAAACTTGTTCTTAATTTAGTATTGTGAGTTTAATTATCAAATACATTGAACAGTACTGATACATTTATAAGTATATTTTATCAGTGTAAATGTGTATTTTTTTTTTTGTGTCCGAATGTATAATTTGTTTTGTTTTCTTTCAGTAAGTTTGTAATTTGTTAAATCCTTTGTTTTTGACTTTTCGATATGCTTGCATCCCCCCCCCCTCTCGCAGGGTTATCACGTTCCACCAGGAAGGCGCGCCCCACAGTTTGAGAAGTGCTGATCTAAATTCTTTTCAAAATATTTTGAAATTTAAAATCCCTATTTCTTCTGCACATTTTAACACTTAATTATTTTCTATTAGAATCTTAGAATTGTTTTTCACAATTTTGTGCATGGGTTTAATGGTACTAATACTACTATAATTTTAAATTTTATTTCCTCTTAGACACTGTAAAACAGTAAATAAGCAACTATATCTAATTTTGTACATTTTTAAGGAAATAACTGTACATCTGAATCCTTATTCCCTGCTCAGAATTATTAAATATATTTTACAAAACAACCAGAAAATATTTTAAAGCATTCTATTAATTGCAATAAAAAAAAAAGTTACTGTTTTAAATACAATACCAAGAGAAAAATGAAAAGCTAAGAAAAAATTTTAAGTTTTTGACGACCAATAAAATAAAAGTTAAAACATAGTTTCTTTCTACCACTCACATTCATACATTTTTCTCCTGTATGTATATGTATTGATTGACTGATTGAAAGTTGACCTAATTCTATTCTTACTCTATAGATACGTTCTCGAATGATGCGTCCAAAATAAAAAAAAAAAGTGTAAAATATATTGTATCTGTGGAAAAATTGAAGATTGGTTCCAGTTCTAGGAAACCTAACAAAGTTAACACAATAAATCATTGATTTTTATGTTAAGATCCTTAACATTTTATTTCATAAGAATTGTACATGTGTATTATGCTAAGTAAAATATATTTTGAAAAAGAGAGAAACACATGTCTCTAATTCATGAACACAAAAATTAGACAAAATGGCAACAGTTGTAATAACAGGAATATTTTTGTTGTTATTTTCTGATAATCAATGTACACGTTTGCGAAAGATTACAATATTAGTGCTACAATTAGATATGTTTGGTAGACGTCTTCATATCCTTCATTAAGAAATTCTTCCTGTAATCTCTTGAACAAAATTAGGGCTAGCTCTTCCCGCGGTGCTGATGCTTTAATCATTGTGTTTGTGACTATTGTATAATTGTTAGTAGGAGGACAGTAATTATTTGTGATCATGTTGAAACTTATCAGCTTGTTCCTTACTAAGGTCTTGTTTAATGAAATGATTGTCCAATTTACTGGCTAGTTCAAGATCTTCTTTAATTAATCTGCATTAAGAACAGAAGTTTTTTCGTCTTTATCATTACATTCTATGGGATCAGGAATCTTAATCTCTAGTATTTCATCTTCGCTTAGAGCTTTATCATTCGAATATGCTGTCTTTTTTAGGGGAGTAACGTTAATATTACAGTTAAAGATGTCTGGTCTGTTCAAACCGAATGTTCACTAATTAGCTGGAGGTTAGAGTGTCAGTTTTATATCTCCTCGTCGTGTATATATAGTTCTTAGTTTTGCTATTCTTTCACGTACCTTAAGGTTAGGGTTTGCAATCCTGTGTCATATTTTCAATCCTGGGATTTCGGGATTAAATTATCAAAATCCCGGGATTGGTCCCGGGATTAGGATTGGACTATTTATTAAAAATACTTACATATTACCATAGCTAAAACTAAAAATATAATTAAAAATTGAATTAATATTATTTTAATGAAACGAATAAAAAAATTAATTCATCCGAAAAAACAAATAAAAATAGTACCAAATGAAGTTTTTTTTAAAAAAAAAAAAGCATTTCTTCATTTTTTGTTTTTCTGTAAATAAGCTTATAAAAACACAGATCGTCCAGTGTTTCATCGTTGAAACGGCTTCTTATTTTTGTTACAAACTGTCATGCCGAAGAAAAGGCACTTTCGGATTTTTTACTAGTAGGCATTATCGTCATTAAATAGGGGTATGTTCTTTTCAGGTATTCATCAAGTATCCCTCCATTTTCAAAATAGAGACATTTCTTTTTGAAATTTTGATGGCATTGTCTCAAATCTAATAGACTGCATTGGTGCATATAGCTCTTTGATAACTATATTTAGTTCTTCTTCTACACTTAATGGTTTTTGTATATAAATTGATCCAGTTATTGAATCAGAATGTGAATCAATTTCAAGTGTTATCTTTGAAATTGAAGATCCAAAAGCACGAGCTGTTAGTAATGCAATGGGATTTGAAGTGTCTCAAGTCTTCCAAGCAGGTCCGCTATTAATTCACGGCATTTAATTAAAGAAGGAACTGTGATAAAATCTATTCTTGAGATGTTGCTTATATTATTGTGTAAGCATTGCAGTGAACCACTTCGATCTGTGCGACGTTCTCCCATACGAGAAATGAGAGCTGTGTTTATATATTTTTTTTACCTATAGCACTTATAATTGCACAAAAAAATTCTATGTACACATTTCATAAACAAAATATGAATTTTTGAAGAGTTAAATTCCTAGAAAACTGTTATGAGAAAATGTTTTTAAATATAATTCAGACAAAAATTAAATCCCGGGAATTACTTTAATCTCGGGATTTTGGGATTAGAAAAAACACCGGGATCCCGGGACTGAAAACCCTACTAGACATCTTCCAAAAATTCTACTTGCCTCTGCCCAAGTTTGCTGACACCGGACTCCTGAGGGTGGGAAGAAATGTCCGTTTTCTGACACCCCACTCGCGATGGGGAGAAAGTTACAGAAGAAAATAGGAGAAAACATATCAAATTTCAGGGTTTAACATAGACACCCGCCTCGAACCTTTCAAGGTTCAACACGTAAGAAAACTGACATTAAACGTATACAGTAAACAAAAACAAATAAGATATATTAAATGTAATATCAGATTCATACAATACTTAGAAAAAAATTTTCAAATTGAAAAAAAAAATTAAATTACTGGATCAGTTTTTTAATCCCGGGATTTGAAAAACCACCGGGATCCCAGGATTTCGGGATCCCGGGGCTGCAAACCCTACTTAAGGTATCCGACTACTTGCGAACACTTTTTTTTAAAATGGAAATATGAGGATTTTTGTGTGGTTTTTACATTTTTTTAGAACATTTTAAGAAAAACATGCTAAAATTAAGAAGATAAAAAGAAATTATTATTACTAAAAAATGGGCAAAAATTTACAAAAAAAAAAAAAAAAAAAAAAAAAAAAAAAAAAATAACATAAATGGGGGGCCCATTCTGTACCAAAAGTTTATAAACAAATTTTCAATTCTGATATGTTGCTATGTTATTTATTTTTGAAATGACCTTCAGGATCGGAGATATTTTAATTTTTACAAAAAAAGAGCACTTCGTCTTAGTTATTATATGAAATTGTTTTAAAAAACAGTGATTATATTAACATAAGGGAGTGCAAATTTTGTAATAAAACAGTGATTGTTAAATCTGAAGGTTATAACACTTCTACTATTATACAGAACATACACAAAAAATTTCAGTTAATTATTTTCAAAACTTGTATAGCAATCGCAGTCCTCGTTTGAACATTTTTTTAAAAAAAAACCCCACATTTGGAGTAAAACACGTTTTAAAACATGACATATCTTGCTTAAAGTAATGGCATCTGCTTTTACTAAAACACTTGTAGTTTTTGTTCCAGTGAACGGAAAATAATAAACTTGGTGTTTTTAAAAAGCTAATATGATGGTCTATAAAATAAATCTTAAAAAAATTTGTCAAATTTTGGCAAAATTCACAATTTTAGGTAGTCGAATACCTTAATCGCCATAATGATGTCGTGAGCTCGATATCTTATATTTTTGCAAAGAACACGAAATTCCACATTGAGATTATAAAATTCGGAAATTTCTTACGAATGGAAATTACATTACATACATATCTTGTACAATAAACTTGTGAACCTTATGTCACAATTACAAAAATAAAAGTGAAGCAAAATCTTCTTAGAATTTGTCTATCGTGTTAAAACCAAATAAGTCACGTAAAAAGAGAATTATTTTTTTTAAAATTCGTGTTAAATTAAATTTGAAATAGTATAGAGCAACTAAAATAGCGTAAGCAGTAGAAAAAATATTGTTTTTTCCGAAATTCTCTCTCAACAGTTATATATAACCTCTCCCTCCCAAAAAAAAACAAATACTAACAAAATCTAATAAACGGCAAAAAATTGATATTTTTGTAAACCTAATAAAGTGGCCTATAAAATTAAACTACAAGGGGTGATCAAATGAAAAGGTACGAAACGACACGGTGGGTACAAATATAGACTTTATTCAAAATATACACCATAGGCCTGAGCACAACGATCCCACTGATGAACAAGCCGCAGGATTCCTTGTTCCCAGAATTCCTGTGGTTGTGACGAGACCCAGTCCTTCACAGTGTCCTTGAGTACGTCGTCCGAGTTGAAGCGCTTTTCTTTCAGGAGTTTCTTCAGTGGACCAAACACATGGAAATCGCAGGGTAACATGTCCGGACTGTAGGACGGATGGTGCAACGTCTCCCATTGGAACTTGTCCAGTTCCATTTGTGTGACTCTGGAGACGTGTGGACGCGCGTTATCATGGAGCAGAACCACACCCTCCGTGAGCAGCCCCGGTCTTTTGTTCTTGATGGACCTGCGTAGGCGTCGGAGTGTCTCACAGTACACATCGGAGTTAATGCTTTTTCTGTGCTCGCATCATTTGGTCGCCGCTTTTTATAAGAGCCTTTGCTCTCTCCTGCGCATGCGGGCACCCGCGCATGATCCAATCCCAGTCAGAGTCTCCAATGGCATCCCGAGATGTCTCGCTACATTCTCCCTTGGCGGAATATGCAAATATTTAACTGTTTCATTTTTATGTCGTTTCGTACCTTTTCATTTGATCACCCCTTGTATAAAACATTTTTGTCAATTTTCGACAAATCCCAGTTTTTAAGGTAGTCAGATACCTTACATATATATTTAATATCATCATATGAACTTATAAATAATGTTATTTTAAATGTATAACCTTAAGCAATTAAATATGTATGAGCTAAAACAATTAGATCATTTCTTTTTTAGCTATTATTGCCAGAAAGTTGTCATTTATTTAATAAAAAACAAAGAAGTTAAGATAAAAGTGTCTGACATCTTATCTAATGCATTTTTTATATAATTTGTTTTAGAAAGCAGTAATTTGATGGCTTCTTGTCTTTTTCGTAATAATGATAACAGATAACGATACATTATCCAATCGAGATAGCAGATATATATAAAAAAAGATTATTAAGTATCGTGGAAATAGCTTAATCTCTTTTTGTCTCTTCCTATATATTCTCTATCTAGTTCCATCCTTTCACTATTTTATCCTTCAGAAGCTTGATAATACTACTTAAGATAGGAAAATATTTATCCGCAATGATCCAGTTTTGAGCAAGTTAATCATATTCAAGTGTGTACTGATTAGTTAGAAATTTTAAGCGTATAGTTATTTCCTCTTCTTTTTTTTCTGAGCTATATCGCTCCTTTTACAGTAAAGCCATTTCATTTTATTTTACCCTTTGCCAAGTTATTTTGATGATCTGGCTACATAAATTATAATTTTTTTTATTTTCAAAAATGAAACGTTTTGTAGAAAATAAAATATGCTTAGTAGTAAAAAATTGGTATTTTGCATTACATACTTAAAAAAATTTAAGGTTTTGTAAAAACTGCATATTTGCAAGAAAGTTCGTTTTTTAGTGGAGCATCATTTACTAAAAGAAATTTTTAAAAATAAATGAAAAAGGAATATGTATCAGTAGTTTTGTAATTCAGTTTTGTGTGGTATAACTCAGCGTTTCTCAAACTGTGGTGCACCACCCAAGGGGGCGTGATAACACAACGATGGGGGCGCGAGCATATTAAAAAGTCGAAAGCAAAAGATTATGTAAAAAATTATTAATTTACCGAAAGTAAAATAAGTTCTGACATAAAAAACAAAATGGTCATTTACACTGATATAATACACTAATAAACGTATCAGTACTGCACATTGTATTTTATAATCAATTTAACAATACTGTTAAGAACAGGTTTAATAATTATCAGTGACCCCATGGGCTCTTGTCATATATAAAATTATATACAAAAATCAACTCTTATCTTGATAATTTATACGGTTTATAATTAATCCCTTTACTGCCGTTTTAAAAATACGGGATTCGTTCCCCAATGCCATAGTTTAACAAGTAGGCGAGTGTATGTTACGTATTGGGGGAAGGGGAAGAAAAGGAATAAATAAAAAATCCTCTGAAATAGGTAAATCTTTCACAAACATGGCATTCCAAAACCTTTGGAATAGTTTTATAGATAGCAGTGCACAGAAAAGATCGTAATTTGGAAAGATGTATACATACGTCCGGGGCAATTAACGCACTGGCTTAGCGAGATGTTTATATGCGTTGGAGGCTCTTATTGCATGAAAGAGGAGGGGTGCGATGAAAATTAGGATTAAATATTGGGTCACAATTGAAAGTTTGAGAAGCACTGGTATAACTGGAAAAACTAAAGTAGATACATGGACAGCTTATTATTAGAAGACTATATTAAACTAAAAAACTATTAAAAACACATAAACAAAAATTGAGAATCCTTACTAATATTATAAACGCGAAAGTTTGGATGCTTGTTACTCTTTCACGTAAAAACAACTGAATGAATTTTAATGAAACTTTGCAATAATATAGCTTATACATCAGAATAAAACATAGGCTATAATTTATAAAGACATTGTGTGAAGTGTCCAAAATATAACGATAAATGTCAAGTAAGTAGGAAAAAATTCTGCCATCTGCAATCTATTCTGACGTGCGTTGTAAAAACTGTTAGAGTTATACGTATATAATCACGTATACAAAAAAGTTCGCGACAGCACATATCTATCTTTTATGTGTAAGCCATTATTGCCACAATAGTGAACCATAAATACAATAAAAATTGATAATTTATTTCAATGCACGTTTTTGTTATGATTTTATTCTCAACCGATCACTATGAAAATTGACAAATATATGTATTCTTTTTTGGAAAAGTCTTTTGTGCAATCCTTTATGTTATAGTTCCCCACCAGGTGGCTTTTTAGCATATCAGCTTCTGCACCATTCAATCCATCGCCAAGTTGTCAACATGGTCGCCAGAAATAATGCCAACTTGGCGCTATCGCCAACATTTCGCTATGTTTCCATTGAATCGCCATTATCATATAAGGAACGGCGTTGCTTATGAATATTACAATTTTAACATAAAATAAATAAGTATTACACATCCATATATAAATTACTAACACTATTTTAAGCGTTCATTATATATATACACAAAATTTGAAACAATGTGTTATTTTTGCTGAGCAGAGACCAGCTTAGGAAAGTGTTTTTAAACATCGACCCACAAGAAAGTTACGAGGCGTTATAAATAAAAAAAAAATCCTTTTTATCAGCTATTAGATCTACAGACTTAAAATTTAACAAATATGTTTTTTTTTTGTTCAGCTAAGATATACAAAAAGCTTTTTTTTGTTACATTTTCAATTCACGTAAAACTTACTCATTAAAAACTTCTTTATACTTCAATCTGTATTGTTTAATTTTTCAATTCCCCCATGCGAAGAACGGGTATATCAGCTAGTGTTATATATTACGTTTAATATTTTAGCTATTAAGAGTGATTATTGTTTCAGTCAATGTATAAATTTTTTTTCTATCCTATGCCCATCACCGAACTTTAGGTCATAAGTTGGCGAGTAGCCCAATACAGAATAGACATTAAAAAAGTCACCAGAGGCACAGTTAATAAAATTTGAAGAAATACATTTTGAAACAGCAGGGCATATTTTGAGGTGATCTTCAGCCATGAGAACATTATGTTTAGAGATTGCAATACCAGACCAAAAGTTCAATACCGATATTCGGTATTTTTTAGATCTTAATCCCGGGATACTGGTTTTAATACCGATAACAGAAATTTTAGAAAAAGAAAGAAAACACAGGAGTTCCTTTTTTTATTTGCCAGTTTCATTAGAGAGAGTAAATATCACAAAAAATAATTATCAACTTAAAAATTATAACAGTATGTAAAGAATCACAAAAAAGCATCTTATTTATTTAAACAACAAAAAAAAATGTAAATATCGCAAAATTAAGTCTGGGGTACTATTAAAATTTTTTGAAATGTGATATCAAAAAACACAATGCATCAATTGTACTGTATGATATGCAAATACAATGTGAATAACAAACTCACCAATTTAAAAAATATCGAAATATTGCTCACTTTCTTCACAACTACAACCTTGTTTTTACAGATATGAATATCAGACTACGAATCCTGCGCTTGTGCAGTATAGCTCTGAGCTGTAATAGGATAATTTTGGCCCGCCTCCTTGGATGATTCACGTATTTTACCTCTTCTCTTGATTATACGATGCAACTTTATGTTCACAGTATAACTAATTTCACTCATTAGGGAGACATAAAGACAAAAACATATACTATTTTGCTATGTTGGTGATCCCTGAACGTATGGTGGAGGCAATTTTAAAAATTTCTAGTGAATACCGAAAAAGCGGTATTTAAACTTGTAAATACCGGTATTAGAAAATTGTACAAATGGCTCAAAATACCGATATTCACTATTCCGGTAAACCAGTATTGCAATCCCTAATCATGATCACAAAGTGGGCAAGAGTTAGAATCTGCCAAGAGTCACCAAGTCACCAGAAATGGCTCTCCACATAGTCGCCAAAATGATGCCAACTTGGCTATGTATATTGAAAGGGAACAATAGTTACTCATGGATAATTGTATGTGATTCTGTCAAGGTGCAGAAGAAAGGACGGAATAAAAATTAAGTGCAATTCAGAGGAAAAGGTGATTAGGAACATTGTTTTTGAATGGACACTCAATTGAAGTGCAAATTAAAAAGGGGATGAAGACTTGAAATTTATTTTTTCCTGCTTACAATATATATATATATTGAGAACAAAATTAATTATATAATACAGGTAAATTGAAGTTTTATAATTTGGGCAATGTGTATGAACAGTTGTATAGATTGTACAACAGGGGTTGATCCACCTTTGCCCCCCCCTAGTTCTTCTTTATTAAAAAGTATAAATTTATTAAAATTTCCCCCCGTTATCAATTTAAAGCTTATCAGTGAAAATAGATAATATATAAAGGGACTTAAAATGTATTATTGTAAAGTGAAGAATAATGTTGAAAAGAGCATCTAGATTGTTGTAAAACTAAGATCAGGTGAAATTTTCTTACATGAAATTTCTTAAATTTTCTTTGTAAAGAAAATTTTACGTGAAATCGTGATAATTCATGGTTTTACAATAATTTGGCTTTTTCCCCCCAATATAGTTGGTAACTTAAGAAAATTCTTATACATTTATTTTGTTGAGAAGATAAAAAAAGGATTATATAAGCATGAAAACCGAACTGTTCAGTTGGTTACCAACTACATTAGAGGAATTGTTAAAAGCTCGCGCGAACAAATTTTTATATTATAATAATTTTTCTTGAATAAAAAACATTAAAACCGATCTAGCTTCTTCTGAGCCGAGTGAAGAAATTAATTTCCTCTCAAACAACGATAGAAATGTCAAGTACCATTTTCCAATATCCTGTTGTGAGAATTATTGACCAATAGTCTCCTCTGTGTATACCGATTTCCAAGAAGTCTCTCTGAAAAGGTGTCATGTGTCCTTATTAATGGATTTTTTCAATATGTCCGCTTAATGATCAGAAATGGAACAAAAAGAAAGAAAAAATACAGTGAAAGCTGTTACCGAGTTTGGGTTACATTCCCCTTTATGTGTATGATGACGTCATATCACTACATCGAATCAATCGATAAGGAATGAACCTTGAATAAAGTTGAGAGATAACACACACCGTTTTAAGCGGTGGTTTCCATTTTCATCCTTCTTGAATACGGATTCCTTCTTTTTGGTATGTATGATTCGATTTTTATCGTGAAAGTTATAATTCAATTGTTTAAAGTAGATGAAGGGTTAAAAATAATTTTAAAATTATTGAATAAGATTTCGGTTCTGCTTCAGGTTTTTAAATTTATAATAAGTCATATAATTTTTTTAAAAAATACCCTCCTCTATTTGGAGAAGGGGCTCCTAAACTTTCTTCAACATCGTCCTTTTTTAAAGGAATTATTTTTTCAACAGATCCCCTAATATTTTTAATGTAATGTACAGCATAAATATAATCATAAAACTAATATAGTTGCATAAAAATCTTAGCAATAACAATTTAACTAAGTATAGGAGCAGAAAATTAGAAAAAAAAGGGAACTATGTTAGACTCATTTTTTTTTTTTGGTAAACTTTGACATTTTGCTTTAAATGCGGGGGTCACGCCTTTCTTTGCATATCTATATTGCATCTAGACAAATTAAAATGGATAGATTATATTATCTAATAATTACAATACTTAAATATTAAATAAAATTTTAAATCAGTAAGAATCTTACCGGCATTCAATATACCCTAGGAGAATACTATAAGCAGTTTTAAAAATTCCATAGACCCCAAGGGAGACCTAGACCGAGTTGTGAATCTCTGATTTAGAGAAACTGAAACTTTTCTGTGAGTAAAACTTTGAAAATAGGATTACTATGATCAGATAATCGTACAGGAATTTTTTCCTCCTAAATTTTGTTCAAATATTCACAAATGTTATTTATTTCTAAAAAATAAATTTTCCATGTAATATATATCAACTAATTTTTTTCGCTTTTTTTTCCAAATCATTATTATCAAGGCGAAAAGGAAGAAAATTAAGTGGTATTTTAAAAGATTGAATTATTTTATAGAATGAATGTTACACATTTTCACCTCACATCAGTGCTTTTTAAACTTTAAATATTTATGACCCAATATTTAACCACAATTTTCATCGCACCCCCTTCCATACAAATAACAATGTATTGAATTCAATAACTTTGATACTAAAGCTACAATACTACACAACGACTTTTTCTCAAGTACCACCGGCGTATATAAACGTCTCGCTCGGCCAAAGCATTGATTGCACTGGACGTATATATACGTCTTTCCAAAGTTCGATCTTTTCTGAGCCCTGCTATCCATAAACTTATCCCAAAAGCTTTGTAATGCAATGTTGGCGATGGATTTACCTATATTTCAGAGGGTTTCCTTATTTATTCCTTTACTTCGCCTTCCCCCAATACATAATACACTCTTGTTTACGTAGAGAATGGTGGTACTGGGGAATGAATCGCATAACTTTTAATAGGCAGTTAAGGGATTAATAATAAACCGTACAAATTTTCAAGGTAAGTGTTAATTTTTGTATATAATTTTATATATGAAAAGTCCATGGGGTCTGATTATTATTAAACTTGTTCTTAACTTAGTATTGTTAAATTAATTATAAAATACATTGCGCAGTACCGATACATTTATAAGTGTATTGTATCAGTGGTAATGTGTATTTTATTATATCAGAAAGTATTTTGTTTGTTTAATTTTAGTAAATTAATATATTTTTTTAAAAAAATAATATTTGTTTTCGATTTTTCAATATGCTAGCACCCCCCTCGTAGAGTTATCACGTTCCTTAGGGGGGGCACTCCCCTCAGTTTAAAAAACGCTGCCTTACACCAAATTTAATATAATATTATTAAGTAATTTCTAATGAATAAACTTCAGTATAATATCCGCATGCAATTTAATCCTCACATACGTATTTAATAGACAGCAAGAAACTGTCAATATTATTATTACTATTATAATAATTATTAATGAATAGTGGTTAAAAATTACTAACACTTAAAGAGTTTACTTATTGAAAAAATATGTTCATATATTGTTCCCTTGTGCATATGGATTAGAATTTTCCTTCGAAATATATTAAAAAATATGTTGTTAAATAAAAATTTTCTTTCAATTTATGATCTTATTTTATGACTTAAATGGTGAAATTTTGGGTAAGAAATTTGCATTATTCGAGATAAGCATCAGCGTATGATGTGTTAGGCAAGTTAAATCTTATCTTTAAATTCAAACACACATTGTTGCTTATCTCTGAAGAGTTCTTTTTGAATATTGTATACTTCTGATAATGCTATCCCCCGTTCTATAACTTCAAAATTGGTTAAATTGAAGAGGAAACTTATATTAGGGTCAAAATGTATTTTTTGGCAACACCCTTTCCATAATAAAAATATTTTTTTCAACTGCAGTTGGAAAATTAAAATTAAACCCAAGATAGAACTTGAGATGGATAAATTTAAGCCAAACAATACAGGGTGTCCCCGAATGCCGAGTACAAACTTGGAGGGGAGGTAGAGAACATCGCGAGGAGCCATAATTACATAGGAAAGCGTGGGTGAAAAGCAATAGGTGGCACTGTATGTGATCTCGCAAGGTCGGATTATGTGGTTTCCTCATTTTCAGACATGGACAGCGTGCAATGAACATGAATTGTTATACGAACACCGAGTTGGGGGATATCCACTTTATCTACGATCTATCCAACGGAAATGGACGAGTTGCTGTTTGGTTGTATGGGGAACGATATTAAACGATGCGGTAACCGAATCATCAAACATTCGCTCAGGTACATCAGAATCTGGTTGAACATGGATCGTTCAGAGCCACAATTGACGTCATTCCCGTCTATTCTTAAATGGACCTGTTGGCATGAATATCCATCGCTGCGGCTGCGATCCGTGATACACCAGGTATTTTCGAACATGTCCGCCAATCCAAGTCGCTTTGGTATCATGCGCGTGTAGATTTATTGGTCGAAAATGCGAGTCAGTTTAGTTCAATTAGTGGTAAATAGAAGACAAGTAATATCTTCCAGATCAACATTTTATTTACAGCACAATAACTAATTGAAATTTTTATTCTATCGGCAAAAAACATTTTACATTAGCTAAGAAATAAATTACAAAATAAATCGTCTGCTAAAAATAATATTTAACAAATGAGAATTATATTATTAAAATATTAATACATAAATTATATTATTTAATTAAAAAACAATTAATTAATATAAAAACTATTAATTAATAAATAATCAATTGATTAATAATTAATAAACAATCAAAAAATTTGTTCATTTGAATTATATTTTTAAATATACAAAAAATGTTTTCATTTTAAATTAAATCGTCTGCTAAGAAGAAAGGTAAAAGTTAAATTTCCTCTACACATGCATACATACCAATGGCTGCAATTTCAAACACCTCCTCTCTCTCTCTCTCTCTGGGATGCTTTAATGTCATACTTATAATTTATTATTGGGGTTTATTTTTGTAATAAACCATTTTACACTACATTCTGTGTTGAACTTTATTGTCTTTGTGTCTCTGTATCTCGTTAGGGTTAAGTTTCCGCCCGTGCTTTCCTATGTAACTATGGCTCCTCAGGATGTTCTCTTCCTCCCCTCCAAGTTTGTACACGGCATTCGAGGACACCCTGTACAACTCTGAAACAGTTAGCTATCTATTTCAATAAATGGACAATTAGTGAATGTGGCATAGTGCTAAGACGGTATGCACTAAATGCATCGAATGCGGTACACTAAAAAAGTGAGTCATTATAATGTCATCTAATAGCTGGTTGTTGTTATTTTTTCTCAGAATTCGTCAAGTATTTTTTTAAAAAAAATTTAATGTTTAATGTTGAAGCAATTTTTGGTATAAGAGACCTAGCTTTCGAAAACAGTGGCGTACACAAGGGGAGGTATCACCCTCCCTCCACAGAATAACAGATTTTAAATTTAATTAGCTGCATGGCCCGGGGTTGCACGGGCTTTTACCTAGAGTATAACTTAATCTCCATGTTAATTTCCTCCTTCCTTCATGACGCCAGCGCTTTTGTGTGGGTGTGTACACGTGCGATGTGAGTGCATGGCCCGGCGTTGCACGGGCTTTCTCGTTTAACATATTCCCTTCTCTTCATAAAATCAGCACTTCCAATATTCTTTTTCGAAACTACTTTGACTTATCCAGGCGTTTCATGGGATTTTACAAAGTGAATAACTTAAGGAGTTTCTTCCATGTGATGGGTTCAAAAAATCAAAAATTATTTTTTCCAATAAATTGCTTTCTTAACATGTCTAGAATATGGTGGTAAAGTGATTTTTTAAGACTTGAAGTCGTTTTAAGAATAAAATGTTAGAAGAGCAGCTGTTCGGAGCACTGAGTTGGCAATTTAATTTTAGTATAAAGATTACGCCTTTGCGCTTTCTTCTCTGTGTGTGTTCTTTTAAACTATAACACTTCGCCTCCCTAAAAGTAACTCGAATAAAAAAAAATATCAGGATTATGATTTTTGCTTCATCTGGTGATTCGAATTTTTTGAAAGATTTAGTTAAAATGTTTAAAGAAACCTTATTTCGGGTGAATTTTTGAAAAAAGAATAAAACTTCAAGTTTCAGCTTTTATTCTTAAGGTATCCGACTACCCTATCCCTTTTGTCAAAAATTGACAAATTTTCAATGATTTTATTTTATTGCCCATCTTATTAGCTTTATAAAAATACCAAGTATATTATTTTCCATTTACTAGAACAAAAACTACAAATGTTTTAGTAAAAGCAGAGCCACTACTTTACGCAAGATGCCATAATTTAAAACGTGTTTTACTCAAAATGTATTCTTATGTAGGCAGTAGTTTCGAAAATATGACTTTTTAAGAAGAAAAAAAATCAGGTCCATTATTTGTTCTCATTCTGTACTGTGTATTAATTATAAAGAATGCTATTACATTCAATTTACGATAAATTGAGAGAGTAAATTAATAATAAACTTATTATTATGAACCATAAAAAATACTGGCAAATTCTGAGTAAAAAGCAATTCTAATATATTTAATAAGTTATTGATTTTTAGGCAAAGATTTCTGAAGTATAATTCATTGTGGTTTACGTCGCGTGATTTCATATAACACGCGATTATTTCATGCACGATATTTCATTTCTTTTCACATGTAAGAAGATATTTGATGTACATATCCAGAGCAGGAATAATAGTATCGTTTTGCCCCTGTTTTGCTTTTTTTTTTTTAGAAAATAGAAATGAATTATAAAAGTGATGCGACTTTTCCGTTTTCTTTCCACAGTCTGAATAATAATAAAAGATTTACTAAGAAATAAGTTCATTGTTAGCATCATTTTTACTTTTTTTTATTATTTAGATCTTTATATCTCAGATTGTATTTTATTGGAAAAATAAGGACATTGCGTGTTTAAGAGAATAGTTGTGTAGAAAAGCCATAAACTATAATAAAAAAATTCTATATTTTCTTACTGATTAAAAAAATCTTATAAAGACTTACTTTAAGGTTATTGACTAACTTCCAAACCGTAATTTTTCAAAAAAAAAAGTGCAAATCAATAGTTTTTTAAAAATTTATTATCACTTGAATTAGAATGTACATATAAAATTGTCTTAAAAATTTTATTGCAATAAAAGAATACTTAAATGCAATTACTGGCGGGAAAAAAACCAATACAGTGTTGCCTATATATAGCTAAGACTTCTATATAGAACCTGAACTAGAATTGTTAAAAAATTCTCATTATTTTCAAAGTTACTATCAATTGAAATAAAAACCAGTGTTTTTGTTTAAATTTATCTATTCTGATACATTAAAAGTGAATAAATCCATTTCTAAATCAAACATTTCAAAAATTCTAGTTCAGGCTGTGTACAGAAGTCTTAGGTATTTACACTCTATAATAACAACAACAACAACAAAAAACGACGCTTTAAGAAGGAATTTCCCGGTTGTAATGAAATTACGTATGCAAAGAAATTTGTACCGAACATGCAAATGATTAAAATTTGGTGTCTAATGAATGAATAGCGGGAGCTACAGTGCATCGGAACTGCGCACTCAGTAGGTGTCTATAAGAAAATAATCTTAATCTGATAGTCAAAATTTCTGTTGCATTGCGATTTAGGACACCTTTCAACGACTGGAAAAATGCCTCATCGTAGGATTCGAGTTTATTACGAGCAAATGCCAAAGTTTGAAAGAGGTCGTATCATTGGATTGAAACAGGCAGGTTGGGCAAATCGGAGAATCGCTTGTCATATGGGTCGAAGCGATGCGGCCATTAGAAGATGCTGGCTAGAATGGGTGGACAATGGCAGATTTCCACGTCATGATGGTAGCGATTGACCTAGGGCCACAGCAGATCGGGAGGACAGATTGATTGTCAGATCAGCTGTAACAATGCCTGATTCAACGTTATCAACCATCAGACCTGCGATCTGCACACGAGTGTCCACCATGACCATACACAGACGGCTGATAGAATTAAATTTAAGCTTGTACCGACCGCTGCGTCACCTGCCACTCACGCCTGCACATTGTCGAGCAAGATTACAGTGGTGCTTGGCTGGATCAAGTTGGAATCATGCTGATTGGGAACATATAGTATTTAGCGACGAATCCCGCTTCCAACTGTGTCCAGACGATCATCGAAGACGTGTCTGGAGACGCCCACGGCAGCGTGCCGATCCTGCTTTCACTATTGCATGCCACACATGCCCTCAAACAGGAGTTATAGTCTGGAATGCCATTTATTTTGACAGCCGGACCCGTTTTGTCGTCATTAGAGAGGCCCACTTACTGTCGTCAAGCACAGCGGTACGTCGACGATATTCTGAGAACTGTTTTGCTACCGTTCCTTTTGCAGTACCCGGGCCTTATTTTTCAGCAAGATAATGCCAGATCACATACGGCACATGTTGCTATGAACTGTCTTACAGCTTGCCAAATACTTTTTTGGCCATCCAGATTGCCAGATCTCTCTCCAATCGAGCATGTCTGGGATATAATGGGAAGGCGACTGCATTTACCAGGGAATGTTGATGACCTGGCTCGACAATTGGAGCAAATTTGGCAAGAAATACCGCAGGAGACCATCAGGGTGCTTTATTACTCTATGCCACGTTGTGTGGCATCTTGCACCCAGGCTAGAGGTGGGTCAATACCTTATTGAGCTCGTTACTTTGTAACTATGTAACTCTGAAATAAATCATTCAAATTTTCTGACATTTCAGTCATTTTCTATTCTGTACACAATTTTTCTAACCAACAATTTTTGTCTCTATCGGACGATTCGTTCTTGGTGTATCGTGGGATTTTATTACATTTTTTATATAGAGTGTATATAAGCAAAAAATATTATTATAGAAGCCTTTTCCATAAAAGGAAAATATATATATATATTTTGAAAGTATGTTTTTTTCCCCTTCATTTTTTGTTGTTCATTGTTCATTTAAACAATTTAATTAAAATATTTTTTATTGCAAAAATACTCTCAAAAAATTTTATGTGTATATTCTAATAATATCAAAATATTATTCACTTATACGCTTTTGCAAAACCATGGTTCCGAATGTAGTCAGGTACCTTAAGTTCATTTATTGAAGGATGTAATAAATGTATAATCTAATATGGTTATAAGAATTAACTGCTTTTTAAATCATTAGTTGCTTTTGGATTGTATTGTTTAATTATTATCACACTAAACTGTAAATAGCATGACTTTGTTTAATATATTTACATAAATATATCTATAAAAAGTTTTTCATGATGCTGTTATAATTTTATTACTTTTTAGCTCAAAAATGCCAACGTTCAAGATAACTTGACAAGTTGGTAATCACGATTTTGCATGTGTTGTTCGTACTGAATTGGCAACCATTTGCTTCGTTTTAAAGTTGTCGCCAATATATTTGCGATAGTACATTACATCGTGCTTTCGCAAAAAAATATCGCAACGATTGCCTGAACTGGAATCCTTGTGTAAGAAGAAAGGAGTTGTCTCATACGAAGACTTATTAACAATCAACGGAACTAAATACCCAACTTTCCAGGAAGCTGCAAGAGCTGCAGATTTATCAAAATCTGAGGATTGGTATCTTGAGCTAAGGGGGGAAAATCCCCTGAGGGAGGAAGATCCAAGATATCCTGGATCCAGATATCCGTTTGGTATCTTGGATCAAGATACCAACCGGATTGGTATCTTGAAGGAAAAAAAATAGTTGCCATGACTTTTGCCCCAACCCTCGTATTAATTATTGGTACAATTAAAATTACTGGTTGTGAAAAAAAGTGCATGTTTAAAATTACTTGTAGGCTTAAAATTAGAAAATGTTATAAAAATTTTGTAATTTTAATATAAAATTACTTTTTAAAGTTGAAAATACAGTGTGACAATGTTTTTTTTCTTGTTTTTCTAGCAGATTTCTTTTTGATGGGTAAGATCTATGAAATATAGATATTAATTTCCAAAGAAAAGGTGTAAATAATTATTTTTTATAATAATGTAGTGTGTAGGAATTTAAAATTTGTTTTATGTGGTTTATAAAGTATACTGAAAGATGAATCTCTATTTAAAGAGTTTTTCTCATAACGAACTTTTTTTCGGGATTTAGTGATTTCGTTAAATAAAGATCTGCCTGTACCATACAGACTTTAAACAGAATTTCTTCTCTTTTTAATTTTCCTAAGGTTATAGTTTAAGTCTTTTGAATTTGGCATTAAAAAAATGAAACTTGAATTTTATATACTGAATAAAGTATTTTATTATTTTGTGAAATATTTTTTTTTTTTTTACTTTTAAGTTAACAAATAGATTTTCTAAAAAAAAAAAAAAACACAAAACAAACAAAAAAAAATGGGATTTTGAGTTTTAAAAAACTTTTCTTGTTTTTAATCTACTCTCACAGTTGAAAAATGAATTCAAAATGATTGAAAATTTAAATAACATTCTTTACTCTACTTTTCAGTTTTTTTCGAGTCAAATTTATTCACAAAAATGGAAATTGGGATAATTAAACCAAATATTTCTGAAGAACTGGCGGTCGATTTGGCTCGTCGCTTGTATGGACTGGAAGTGATAGAAATGAAAAAAATGGTCAGCTTTGATGACCAAAACTTTCATATAAAGGTAAGAATTCAGTGAATGTAGAAGATTCATTCTTCTCATGGCACTTACATTTATCTTATTTTCCTTTGTTTGTAAAAATAGAAGTCTCGAGTTTCTAAGCGAAGATGAAAAATTGTTGTTAAAATAAAGAAATATAAATTGTTAACAAATAAAATGCACGCATAAACAGATTTCACTTCCTTTGTAGACTTAAACCATATTTCTCTTTATATACAAAAAGTTAATTTTACGTAGTTAAAATTAGCTGCAACAGATGGCGCCAGAGTATTTTTTTAAATAAATTTATTTTTGGCTACAAATACAGACAATTAAATGTAAATCACGTAAATTACAGTTTCACAATTTGAGCAATGAGTATAAACTGTTGTTTAATTTGTACATTGGGGGTTGTCAGACGTTAATTGAACAGGGGGTATCTCTCTATAGTCTTCCTAATTATGAAAAAGATCGTAGAATTTAAATTTTGGTAACAATGTAAAAGTTCTTAAAATTTAATTAAAAATTCAGATTTTTTTGAAGATGAGACGAAAAAGTATCATTGATTTATCCTGGTACTTCACAAATAAATTGCCCTTAAATAATCTAGATTAAATTATCGAAAGTCTAAAAATCATTACTGAATAATAACTGTAATAGCTGTAATAAATTGTTATTAAGAATTAATTAATAATAATTAGGAAAAATCCCCCCCCCTTATATTTTTAAAAACTTTCGGCCAATTTAATTAGAAAAACTAAAAATCTCATTTGATTTGCTCAACCAGAGAAGATAGCCGCGGTAACGTAGTGGTCTTGGTCATGAAGTAGTAGCCATTGTGTCATGAGTTCGAACCGCAGTGCTATTAAAGACCTGCTGTGTAGAGGGGCTGATGCACCCTAAATCTGTTGTGGCTGAAAGTCTTCCCATTGACGTTTTGTAGGGGTTGTCAAGGAAGGTGTCGTCCTCGTCATTTGACTGAGGTCCAAATTTAAGAGGCTCAAATCCGTTTTGCCCGTGTTGCTTTTCAGCAGTGCTTCTCAAAGTTTCAATATTTGCGAATCAGTATTCAATCATAATTTTCTTCGCCCCCCCCACCTCCATACAATAACAATGTTTTTAATTAAAAAAAAACCATATTTTGACGCTAAAGCTACCATATAACTTTAAGCTCTTACCACCGGCGTATATAAACGTCTCTCTGAGCCTAAGTGTTTATTACACCGGACGTATATATACGTCTTTCTGAAGTATGATCTTTTCTGTGCACTTCTATCCATAAAATTGTTCTGAAGGTTTTGGAATGCACTAAAAGGACCTTGATAGTGTGTTTGTGAAGGATTACTTGTTTCAGACGATTTTGTTATTTGTTCCTACCCCTCCTAATACATCACATACGTGCGCCTATGTGGAAAATGGTGACATTGGGGAGCGAATCGCGTAACTTTTAATCGACAGTTAAGGGATTAGTTATAAACCGTACAAATTATCAAGTTTATATATGACAAGCCCATGGGGTCATTGGTAATTATTAATGTTGTTCTTAACTTAGTATTGTTAAATTTATTATAAAATACATATATTGTGCATTACAAATACATTTTTGAGTGTATTATAGCAGTGTAAATGAGTATTCTACTTTTAATTATGTCAGAATATATTTTGTTTGTTTACTTTCAGTAAATTAATAATTTTTAAAAAAAAATCTTTTGCTTTTAACTTTTCAGTATGCTCGCGCCCCCCTCTCGGAGTTTTAACGTCCCCCTAGGGGGCACGCCCCGCAGTTTGAGAAATGCTGCTTTATAGTTCGGTGTAAAAAATACTAATTCTCTGTGGCTGATAATCACCTATTTCGAATAAATGTCAGTGCTGTGATACAAATTAAAATGCAAAAATATTGCAAATTTAAATGAATTTTTTATTAATATTATAATCAATCAATATTTTCGAAAGCTTAAAGCATATTAAAATTTAAAATAAAAAACTGTATATGTGTAAAAAATTTTACGGAATCAAATAGACATTATACACTTGTATGTTAATATTGAAGGTAGCAAAGGAGCATCACAATCCCTACATTTCTCAGTTGTCAGAGGATGGATATACTCTGAAGATTACTAACGCAATAAGGAGTGCAATGGAAGGGAATTTTGGTGAGAAAATATTTTATTATAATTAATTAATTATTTGTAGAATTCATAATACCTTTCATTTGATAGCTTTGATAAATGGTAAATAAACAACGAGGCTGTCTTCCGTCCAGCATTAAAGTACATGAAAAAAACTCATCTATTGCAGGTTATTTTACCCATAGTTCCCATAGCAGAAACTTTTCTACTGCTATCACTTTTCTGTAATAATCTTTATTTATATTTCCATTCATTCATATCTATTTTTTCTATAGCTTGCTAATTTCCTCTCTTACATTGAAATATTTGTTTTTGTTAAATTATGATTTACTTTGAGGCCAAATTGCAATTTGTTTAAAATTATTTATAATGTGAACATTCATTTGAAAAAAATATTTTTAATTTTTGGTTATGCTGCTTTTTTTTATACAGGGTTTTACCCTCCCTAAAAATATTATAATTGCTATAATAGATGAATTTATGTTTTTAAAACTTAACCCGTGTGAAGAACGGGCATTTCAGCTAGTATTTTATAATATTTTGTGTAAGTAGGTTTTTCTTTGACAATAAATGTGAAATTCATTTTGTTATTTTTTATGAAATATTTATTAGTAAATATGAGGCTTTGACCAGTTTTAAAAATTGGCTTTAAAAAGTAAATATTATCTAATTAAAGATAATTTTAAAAAAACTGTCATAGATACAGGGACGTCTTAAGCCCTGGGCCGGGCTCAGGGCCTCGCCTTTGGTAAAGGCCTGGCATCCACACACACACACATTCTCGACTCTGTCATAATAAAATCATAATTCGGATATTTTTGGTCAATTATTATTTCCCAACATATTCTGAGAAAAACAGGGAATTTCAAACTGCATGTCAACTGGCAAAAGTGATAAAACTATAGAGAAGGTCATTCACACTGTATGAAAACGATTTTGATGGTTAATTTTTATCAATAAATACCCTATTTTTTCTAAAAATATGCTTCTATCTTATAGCCATGATTCTTGAGAATAGCTCTAGCTCGAATTTTTCATGAGAGTAAACATTTCTTAGTACTGGCATGCAAATTTTGCTCCATTCCTCTTAAACCGTTTTCCAAAGTGAGTTCAGTGTCCTTGGATTCCGTTTTATCGAGACTCGTTTTAATAAACCGGAAGCACAAAAGTCCATTGCCAAAGCTTAGGTTGATTTTACATAAATTTCATTAAATGGGATACACTTTATTCTTGTTTCTGATTCTTTCTTTGCTAAACAAGCGGCAGTTGACTTAGACATGTGACGAGAGACTTTGTCCATATGAAGCTCAACATTATCAATGTCTTTTCCATACAAAATTGGAATTTCTTCTTCAAAATCGGTTTTAAACTATTCTGCTAATAATAGAGTGAATTAATTTTGACTTTACTTCACACTTTTTTGATTTTTAATTTGTCGTTGTTGTAGAAAATCCCTCAACTGTCATGAATCCCTTTCGGAACTTTATTCTACACTGACGAAGACATCTCAGATAGTCATTCACGTCAGTTGAGGAATAGAAAAGTGATCTTCTTTTACTGCAGTCACTTAAATATTCCCCTACCTGATCGAGTGTTACCACAAATTTCTTTTTTTCAGCGGCTAAGTGTTTTTAACATAATTTTCTACAATTTGCTTTCCCTTCACCAATATGTTTTAAAAAAGGAGATGAACTTTAGGTTTTAAACACCTGTTTTAACTTTAAATCCTTATGAATGATTTTAATTGCAGTTCCAGATGATATTCCTAGTTCCGGTGCAATGAATCTTTGAGTTGGCGTATTTTCTTTTAGTATCAGACTTCACTTTCTTGATAGTTGCCTGCGTTTGAACAGTTTTAGGATGAAGTTTCGTAGTCAGGTTTTCATTTTTACTTTCTGATAGACGCGCTTTCTCCCTTTCAAATTTAATATACACTCTTTTGCAAAAAAAAACAAAAAAAAAAAAAAAAAAAAAAAAAAAAAAAAAAAACGACGCACCTCTTGAAGGAAGTGATTATTTTTCATGAAATTAAATATGTGTACAGCTCATTCACAGATCATTACACAATAATAATAAATTAAGGGGCCATAGAGCCCATTCACGGCTCACGATTGCAGTTTGAATGTTCAAAACAGTTGTTGGTGGAACCATCCCTGGTGGCGATACATGCTTGTATACTCCTCGGTAAAGAGTGATAGAGGTTCCTAATATTAACCTGAGAAACATTCAGCAAGGCAATCACAACTTGTTGCTCCAGATCTGCGACATTTTGGGGTGCCTGAGTTTAGCATCTTACCTTGTTCCACACATGTTCGATTGGTGAAAGGACTGGTGACCTTGCTGGCCAAGGAAGAATATTAACGGCAGGAAGGTAGTTTAGAGATATGAGAGTGGTATGGAGCCTGGTGTTATCTTATTGGATATTGACCTCCAGAGGAAGTGCCCTTAAGGTTAATACAACCAGCCACAGAATGGTATCAACATGTCGTTGAGCTGTTAAAATTGCATGAAGGATGGCTAGACATGATCTGCTGTCGTATGAGATAGCACCCCACACCAACACACCAGGGTTTATGGCTGCATGCCTGAGTAAAAATAGCTGTTTGAGACAGTTAGTCCTAACCTCTCCAATCACGAAGATGATGGTCATCTGCTTCAAGAGTAAAGCTGGATTCATTGCTGAACACTATGCAATGCCAGTCTGATTGAAACCATGATGATTGGCTGAGACGCCCTTACAGATGATTCCGCTGATGTTGTGGTGTCAAAGGCAGACGTCTTAAAGGCCGCTGTGAGCGTAATACCACCTCAGCCAAGCGATGTGAAATAGTGGAAGGTACCACGGAGGGTAGTGAAGGGGTGTTGAATAGTAGACAATGTTACCGTTAGAGCAGTTTACTGTAGAACAATCACCCGTTCTTGCCTCACATTTGTGCATCTTGGCCTTCTAGAGCCTTCATTTCTTTGATAAATTCCTCGCAGCAACCATTGCTGCCAGCACCTTTGCACAGCTGTGTCTGTACGTTGCAGGTGACGACATATTGCACAATATAATCACCCAGCTTCACGCATTCCGAAAATGCAACCACATTTGAAGTCATTCAGTTGCGCATAAGGTCTTCGCAAACGTCGTGATGGCATCATTCATTTTTTGTCATGGGAATCACAACGGTGAAACGAAAAGAGATAAATTTTCCTCCTCAATTACTCATTTTATATTTTGCGAGTTGCTCAGCAAAAATGCACGCTAAGACCGCAATTCATGCTCTCTGGCCTTGAAAATTTGATCATTTGCATGTTCGTCCATGCCTACAAAATTTCATTGCAATCGAACAACTCCTTCTTGGTGCATCGATTATTTTTTTTTTTTTTTTTGCAAAAGAGTATTATAAACACCTTTGATTGAAATGCAATAACTGAGATATTTACACCGCTTTTTATTTTGTTGATATGAATATTTCTCATTGAAAGCGTAATTACGTAAACTTCGAACCATGTATCATTTTTGAGAACCATTTTTAAAATGAATGTTTTATTTTACATTCCAATCAAATGAAAACTTTAGCAGACAAGTAAGTTGCCAAAGTTTTGTCTCAAAATACAAACAAGAAAATTAATTATAAAATTGTTTCCATAAACTGTGAACGACCCTCTGTATTATACGATGTCAAGGCCTAGGCCTAATACTGTGGACAATCGAAATGCGGCCATCGGTCGAGCCGGTTTGTAACTATGTGTGTAAGACTGTGAGTGGTGCACATTTATATATTTCAAATAACCGTTTGTATGAGTATTTGACGCATACTATATACGGTCTACTTTTAAAGATCACATTTACATAGGGGGACAGGACTTAAAGATGTCTTAAGACGTCCCTGCTGAAATATATCACACAAATCAATAGCTCATCCCCCCCCTTTTTTTTCCTCTTCCAGCCTAAGACTATTTTTAATTTTTCTATTTCTCAGTTTTACAAATCCACATCTATGGCAACCGATATTTGGTTCTTCTAAAAATGAAATAAAAAAAAAACCTTACAAGTCAAATATAACTTTAAACTGAAAGATAGATAAGATAGATGAAAATAAATATTGTAAATCTAGAGGAATTTTTTTTTTATTTTGCAAAAAAATTAAGGAAATATTCATTTTAGTAAATAAAAAATACTTACATATTTCATTTAAGAAAGTGCAGATAAACAAGAACGTTTTTCAGTATATTTTCCAATATGCATATATAAAACATTGTTAATAATTCAAGAATAAATCCTAAGAAGCTCTTTTCTCTTGTAATTGTTAATTTTAACATGGAGAGTTCACACACACAACAAAATTTTTTGTTAGTATTACTATATAGTATTTCTTATTTTTTAGCATTTTTCTTATTATATTAATAGTTATTACTATATTTTATAAATTATTCATTTTTTTGTTGTTTCTAATGCCGGTGTCAGATCGAGGCCCACGAAATTCATCGTGACAAGGGGCTAGGTGTACGCCTGTCGTTAGATGTTAGCTTTAAGCACCATGAAGGTGACAGTACGATTTGACTCGGTTCATACACGATAGATGGCGACACCACCTATCTCCACCTCCACAATTTGGGTAGGGAACTGGACGGGAGGGAAATATTTTCCAGCCCCCTGCACCCGTGGATTCTTCTGCGACCGCCTACAAGACTTTTGGAACCACTGATTTAACGAGCACAAACTCCGTGTGTACTCGGAGGGTATTGGGTGGTATTTAATTCGATAGCTCTAGCACTTAAGTGGACTCAAGAGTCTCTAACACATATTGTTCATGACACAATCATGACACAGTTTTCTTGTAGACTAGCGTTTATTAATTACTCATAACTTCTTCTTCATACACATCTCGATAGATGCGCATGCGCAGTTCAGGCATGCGCAGATGGGCTTGCGCAAACAGGTGGCATCGAACCAGGGTCTTCCTATCTGAAGTTTGTTTCTCTAAACACTAGGCTACCCACGGCCTCATTCATTTTTTAAAACTACAGTTGTGGTATTTACCATATTGTACGCCAGAAATGTTCAAACATTGGGTTATGAATAGTAAATGCAAAAAAAATACATTAACATATTTCTTTTTTTTACAGATTCTATTCACTCGGCACTGTTACACTTAAACAAAAAAGGAATCCGTGCACCATTGCCAATCCAAAACTTAGAAGGAAAAACTTGGAAACTGGAAAAAGTTCCTCTCCTGAATGAAGGTTCTTTATGGTATATTTTCATTTTTAACGTGAGGGGCCATCAATTAAATTCAAAATTGACTGCATATACTTTTGTTTTATAGTATCTATTTATTATTCATCAGTAAATATTTGTATTGTCCTTGATATAGACGTATGACAAAGGAAAAGGACAAAATAAAATATGAATGGACAGATACTACATCAATGAACTGTCCTAACTTAAGCATTATTTAGAATGATATAAACAATTATTCCGGTTATAATACTGTATGTGTTCTAAGCTTAAAATAATTTTAGAAAAATGTCACTTGATTTGAGAAATATTTTTTTTTAATTTACTTATATGAATACTTATTTTTACATGCCGTATATTTCCAAATTATAAGCTGATCTATGTATAAACTAAGATTTTTATTTTTCTTTTCAAAAATTTGCCCAATATATTAAAAAGCCGAATCGGAAACTGAAAATTCTCTAAAACATGCCCCCATGAGGAAGAAAATGTCTCCAAGTGGGTAAAATAGAGAGAGGTGAAATATTTTTAAATCAAACCCATGTAAAGTAAAACACCTGACGCCAACGACAATAGTTTTATTTCTGGTTACCCTATCATTTCTTCTATTATTTTGCTATTCTGCACTGTGTTTGCGTTAATCATTTTCTGAGGCATATTTTGTTTGTTTGAAAATGAGTTGGAAAAGAAATTCGTATACTACGGCCAACTACAAAGAGCTGCGTACCCTCACTTCCCTATAAATGAAGTCGGCGCATGTCACTAACTAAAGTGATCGCATTTGTGCTAAAAATTTAATAACAGTGTGTCTGCCCGGCTTTTCTATGTAAAGGCCTTATCACACACGCATGTCTTGAACAACTCGAGCGTATTTGAACAACCATTTTGCTAAATTTTTCGAGTAACTGTGAGAGTGAAGGGCTGCCGTAAGCAAAACGACACACTCTGGCGTCATCAGAGCTTTATCTTCACATTAAAAAATTACTCGCTGATTTTTCTGCTTCGGAAAATTCACATCTAATAGTATTTCTTTCATTCCGCTCGCTCTTTTGTTGGTGGTCGTAAACAGAAATAGCGCGTCATTCTGCTTAAAATATTATACACCATTTCTGATGCATTTATCAAAGCCGTGGCTGCGATCTTTACCTCTATTTTGTTTATGACGTAGGAAGACGAAAACCCCCATTAGCTAGAATTTCGAGGAACTCTTTCAGCTCACTAGGGGAAAGTTGTTCGATGCCTTTGCTAAGGCAACTGGACAGAAATTGTTCGAAAGGATGCTTGAAAGACAAATTGCTCCAAATAAGAATGCGTGTGATAAGGCCTTAAAGGAGAAACAAGTACGAGAGTGAAAAAAAAAAGCATTCTGAGCTGGGAAGATAACAAAAACAAAAATGACAACGTGAGATTGTGAAATTATGTTCCCTATATTGGAAGAAAAATTCGACGCATGATCACATGTATTTCGACATCCAATGAGAGAATGTGAATTTCACTAAAGATTCAAAAACTTGGATTCTGACCTTGATTTTGAAAAATTTACGGGACTTTTTTTAGAATATAAGTTTCATTCAAAACATCAAAAAAGTTCCAAAATGTCTCGGTTTATATAGGGAAACATTTGGTAAATAATTTGTAATTATTTCACCAAGTACTAAGCTTCTGATCTTGTTGAATTGCTATCATTAATATTGCATTCAGAAATAATTGAACTTAAAAGAAAACAAATTCCATGAATTTTTATAATGATTTTGTGTTATTTTCTCTTCATATACGTATATACAATTATTAGTTTCGTAATAAGAGATTAATGTTCAAAATTTAAAAAGGATAGCTTCCCGAGTGTTCGACCCCGCCCCAAGTGTGTGGATTTTTATGATACAGAAAATCGACAGCGTCCACGTCGTATGATTACGGGGCATGTTAAACCCTAGAGTACCTGTTACGCTTGGGTGCTCTCAGCAAAATTAAAATTCTTAGATCCATTTTGAATCGTCAGAGCTCAAGTGCCTCCCTCTGGGGAGGAAACTGGGCGTCCAAATTACATTGCGGTGATTGGTATTCCACGTATACGGTGACATGCTAAAAAGTTATACCAGTTCCCGGGGAATGTTCTAGGTCTGCAATGGTAAATACCAATCTGCAGCCCCGTCGGAAAAAATATTTTGGTACGTCTTTTTTTAATTTGCAGAAGTTTTCATTGCAAGAATAAGGATATCTTTATGAATGCTTTCAAACACTTAAAAAAAAATAGTGAGACATAATCAAACAAGCAAGCAAAATGATGGAATAGGTCTAATTTTTTAAATGTTTTTAATATGTTTCAAGTAAATGAAATTAAGTTTCAACATTTTATTTGTAAGGAATTAATATTTTTTCTTCCCTCTAACCCGGCTAGATGTGTGGGAGGAACTAATTGATCAGAGTTGATTCACTACAATTGTTTATTTGTCACAATATTCAACACAGACACAATAACAATCCAATTAAGATAAATCTGATCAACACTTAGAAGACTGAGGTGAGACAAGGTAGCGTGGGGATAATAATTACAATCATTCAATTATATTCCTACGATAACTTATACAAGCTCGTTTTTACCTCGGACGTACACTAACAATTTAACTCTCTAACTTCTACTTAAAATATGAACACAATACCTGAACTCTTGCAATTCTTTATTTGTTAGATGAGGCCATGGACACTATTAGTTGGCTTGAGCCCTTCTGAGAGATTCCAATTTCCCACGTCTTACACTGTTTACGTACTACGGCCGGATTGCTCGCTTCTCATTAATTCACTTCACATCCGAGCTCCCTTCAGTAAACTTCAATTCTCACTTTTCATCTTCGATTCTCACTTCACTAACTCTCTAAAACTCGCGAATGCAGAATATATATATATATTAAACCTAATTTGCATAATCACGTTTTCTTACCTTCGGTAAAAGTTGGATGAAATAATTCTTGCTCTAAAGGAATCCCCAGGGAGTTGATTAGAGGACGCGTATAGATCCTTCTCATATTGTATTTTAATATGCAAATCTCTCAAATTTCCAGCATTTTTGAATTTAAAAAGTTTTTATTGTACTTTACATTATTAAACCAAACTGTCAAAAATAAGAATATTATTGCTCTTATTTTTAGTATTCAACATTACGATGCATCTACTTTAAGTAAAATGAAATACATGCTTTTAAATAAAAACCACGAGCTTAAAATAATATTAAATGTATTTTCAGAAGTAAATATTTCTGGACCAAAGCTTTGTGGTGTACATCTTTTGACTTTCATTCCCGGTGTCCCTGTATCTACCGTAGAATACACTACAGATGTATTATATCAATGGGGCTTTTTACTTGCGAAATTTCACAATGCAGTACAGGTAAGTAATCTATTTCTTTCCCCTTAAAAATTATTGTGAAATTAAGGAAAATATTGAAACAATATGATTATATTGCCATTTTTATTTCAATGACTCTTTTATTAGGTTTTTGCAAAGATTTATTCAACAGCGAACGACATACTCACGTATTGTATCTGTTCTAAAATCCTAAATATATTATTGCTTTTCTTTAAAATAAAAAAATTGATGAACAAAGAAACCAAAATACTTTTTACTACATATTTAGATGTTTATGATTATTAAGATAATCTGTGTTTCTTAAAAAGTTTTTTGCTAGCGAATACTTACAATGCAATTTTTTTAAACTGAGGATCTACGAAGGATGCTTCGAAAGTAATTTTCGTCATTTTTTTTTAAAGCGGAAACTTTATTGCCAAAAATATTCAATTTAGCATCATAAAACTATACACTCTGTACTATTTTTCGACATAGTCACTGCTGTCGTTGAGAAATATGTCGTAGTGGGCAATCAGTTTAAAAATACCACTCTGGTAAAATTCTGTGTCCTGCTATGGATTGAATTTGTCGAACAGCACCTCAGCATTGTTTTGAAAGAATACTTCCGAAAGCAACCTTTAAGTCATCAACCCCTTCCAGACTTTTCTCGAGGTGAGATCGGACAGGCAAAAAGTTCCATCCTAGCTCATCCTGAGTGTAGCTCGGGTATTGTGAAAATTTACACTGTGCAATCGGTCTTTCCCCAATTATTTCACGTGTGCTTTTTATGGTTTCGAATACTGAATAGTACAACTCAGTGGAATTTTTTAGCAAAAAGAGGACGTTCTTCTGCTGAACACCCCTCCCCCCTTCAATCTTGTCTGAAAAACACTTTGTTTTGACTACATTCCCCCAACAACCAAACATTACAACATTCCCCCAACAACTGGTACCAAAGAAAACCACTAGATGGCGATCCTTGTCCCAAATTGAAATCGGTTGTTCAACTATCGATGTTTATGAAAAGTGCCGCCTGGCTGCAATCTCGAAAAATAATAAAATAGTGTTCAGAATTGCTTCATGCTACAGAAACCCTCATCTTTCATAACATTCATTAACTCAGTGTTGTCTCAAGGCAATGCTCCCTGATTTTGTAATTTTCTTCATAAATAATTTTAAAAAATTAAAAATACAGAAATATGCGTGTATTTTATGTTTCTGTTATTATGTAGAATAAAAAAAAAAGAGTCAAATAAATCCAAGTGCATGAATGATAAAGGG
>BMAO01017035.1:0-41126 GCA_019973975.1 Trichonephila clavata | reverse complement strand
TTCCACTAGAAAAACTACTCTCTCAAAATCCCCCTTTTTTCTCTTCATTTCAATTCTCCCCTTTATATCCTTTTCGAACTCGCTAAACCCGAAAATATCTCGTTTGCATAAGTCACACTTTTTGGCTCTCGGAGGAGATTGGTTGAAATAAATAAAACATTTTAAAGAGTTCGAGAGAAGGTTAGTGAAACGCGTAAGCACCCGTCACAACCCCCTCCGAGAAAAAAAGCGTGACTTATTGAAGGTCTAAACGACCTGCAAGAACTCGCTTAATTTACCTAACGTCTGAAAAACACTGAACCTGCACAAAATTTTAACTAACTCTAGAATGCCTAAAAATACTGAACATGTAGAAAGTTTTAACTCACGAACTTTAGAATGCCTGAAAATACTGAACTTGTAGAAAGTTTTAACTCACGAACTTTAGAATGCCTGAAAATACTGAACTTGTAGAAAGTTTTAACTCACGAACTTTAGAATGCTTGAAAACACTGAATTTGCAGAAAATTTTAACTCTCTAAGTTAGAAACTTTAATTAAACTAGCACACCGAAACGACTACTCAAAGGGGTACTCCACTCTAATTTATTGATCTTCTATAAACATACATTCCCTACAGTGCATCCCATTCGGGCGAAGATCAGGGGAAAACCTTTCAAGGAAAAAACCCTGATCATACACTTTACTTAAGTGCTAATAAATAAAAAAAAAATTACAATAATATCTTCGTACGACATCACTTTCATCTCATCACTTTGTTCAGGGACTGCTGCCCTGAAAGGAAACCTAGTCAATTTTTTCTAAAACATGACATTAAATGCACAGAACTTTTATAAAACTTCCTTATTGACATAAAATATGGCATACATTATATTATACAGGGTGTTTCATAAATGATGGGAGTAACTTTAAGAGGTGATAGTACACATCAAGACGAGTAATAGTAAATAGGAAACCAAGTGTCCCAAACGTCTTCCGAAGGAGAAAGGAGCCATCAAAGTTTAGTGTCCTAAATTTCAAATGATGATAAAAAACGGGAAAATGGATCAATTCATTTGCGGTTTTCACTAAAATCATTCTTTAAATTAGTATTTTCATTAAAAAAAGTTTTAAAGACAAAGTTAAAAAAATGCCGTTAGAGGGCGCTCTAGACTTTGGAGTACCGAACAACTACCTTTTACCAGTATTTTTTTTATTTTGTTAAATGTTTACAAAAGCTTAGATTTTAACTTGAATTTTGAGCGCAAAATTGAAACCATCGGGAGCGGTTAAGTGGCGCAAATGTAACCGCGTTTAGGGAGGAAAAATTGAAATGCTCGTATGTAATGATCAAAATAAAAAACGATAAAGCAAACTTTAAGAGGCGATAGTACAACATAAAAACAATCAACTTCGATTAGAAAATGCATGATTTGAATTCAAACGCAAACGTGCTAGAGCATCTTCAAATTTTATCCATGCAAGCGTTTTAGCTGCAAGATTCTGGAAGAAGAACATGAAATTGTGATATGGGGAAGAAGAAGAACGCATATGCAAATTGTTATTAAGATAAAAGCCATTGACCCGAGTGTGCAAGTGTAAATCACGGAACAAACGTAACGAAAGATGTTGCCCTTCACTAATCAAGAAAAGGCTGATATGCACTTCATCTACGGAACTGCAAATGGGAATAGTGCAGAGGCGCGACGATTATACGGAAAAAAGTTTCCCAACAGGCGGTTGCCCAATGATAAAACATTTGTGCGCTTGCACAGACAGTTGTGTGAGACAGGATCCTTTTTTGGTGCACGTTCAAATGCAGGCTGTGCGAAGTCTAACAGAACGGTAGCCGTGGAAGAAAAAATTCTGGATATGGTGACTGATCATCCAAATACAAGCACGCGAGCAGTGGCTAGTCAAATTGAAGTATCACCCTCCACGACATGGCGAGTACTAAAGGATGAAAGTATGCATCCTTTTCATGTACAACGAGTCCAGGAACTGACTGAAAGGGATTTTCCTCGTCGAATGGATTTTGCTCGCTGGTATCTGCAGAAGCACACCCTAAATCCCGATTTTGGTGCAACTGTGCTTTTTACAGATGAATGTACATTTACACGTGACGGTACATTTAACACCCACAATTCCCACCAATGGGCAGATGTAAATCCACATGCGTCTTCTACACATGCATATCAGCGACGATTTTCCATAAATGTTTGGGCAGGAATAATTGGTGACCATCTACTTGGACCTTATCTTCTGCCAGAACGCCTGGATGGAAAAAAATATCTTACCTTTCTGCAACAGGTGCTGCCGGAAATGATAACAGATGTTCCCCCTCGTATCCGGCGAGTAATGTGGTTCCAGCAGGATGGAGCACCAGCTCATTTTGCGCCAGAGGTGCGAAATTATCTAAACGCAACCTTTCCAAATCAATGGATTGGGCAAAGTGGTCCTGTCCCTTGGCCAGCGCGATCGCCCGATCTTTCATGCCTGGATTTCTTTTTGTGGGGACACTTGAAGAGTCTTATGTATGAGACTCCTATCGAAACTGCAGAAGAACTCGTCGCCAGACTTTCGGCAGCTGCAGGAGAGGTGCGCGATACTCCTGGCGTGTTTCAGAGGGTTCGTGAATCCCTTCTTCGCCGTTGTACCGCATGCATCGCCTCTAATGGTCAGTGTTTCGAACAGATATTGTAATCATTTCTAATTAAACTTTTTTTTATAACGTAAATGTTCTTTGTTTCCTTTTTGTCTCTTAAAACGAAATCTGTTTCAGCGCCCTCTATCACCTTCGGGTTAAAATTACGAGTATGATTTCTTTGATGAATGTTACTTGTTTTGGTGTTGTACTATCGCCTCTTAAAGTTTGCTTTATCGTTTTTTATTTTGATCATTACATACGAGCATTTCAATTTTTCCTCCCTAAACGCGGTTACATTTGCGCCACTTAACCGCTCCCGATGGTTTCAATTTTGCGCTCAAAATTCAAGTTAAAATCTAAGCTTTTGTAAACATTTAACAAAATAAAAAAAATACTGGTAAAAGGTAGTTGTTCGGTACTCCAAAGTCTAGAGCGCCCTCTAACGGCATTTTTTTAACTTTGTCTTTAAAACTTTTTTTAATGAAAATACTAATTTAAAGAATGATTTTAGTGAAAACCGCAAATGAATCGATCCATTTTCCCGTTTTTTATCATCATTTGAAATTTAGGACCCTAAACTTTGATGGCGCCTTTCTCCTTCGGAAGACGTTTGGGACACTTGGTTTCCTATTTACTATTACTCGTCTTGATGTGTACTATCACCCCTTAAAGTTACTCCCATCATTTATGAAACACCCTGTATATATATAGTCTCATAACAAAATAACGTTTATCTGGTTTCATTTTCAAAAAATTCCCAATCAATCGCGCTGCGCTGTTAATGTTTTTTGTTAGTATTCCTAATTACGCCACGCCCAGAAACCAGACACTACTTATACATCTTAATAATTACACACAAAAATATATACATTTTTTACATAGAATATATTACAACAAACAATACAAGTAATCTCACATATAAAGCCTCGTCTTTAAAGTGTAGCAAAACAATTACAATTTAACAAAATGTTTTTCCACAATTTGGAAAAAAATTAAATACAAAAGCTTTTTCAACCGATATGAAAATACACACAACGCAGTAACTTTTGTACGGAAATTTTACAAAAAAAATAGACTAGCCCACATGGAAAATACTCCGAACTGTCTGTCAGAGGAAAAATAAACAAATTAGAATTATACAACCTGGCTAGTCTTTAGATCCAATCTGCATAGGCTTTGTCTCCAACCATGGCCTCTGTACTGGATGACCTTGTCCTAGGGCTGTCCTCTCTGCGCTCCCACCTTCTGGGTCTCCTCTTCCATTGAGTCCGCTGAAGCTGATATGCTCCTGCTGAGGCGTTCTTTTCCCTTGTGAGAACTGGAATTTGGCTGCTGTCCACTCGACGTCGGCTCCGAAGGTTGTAAGGGCAGTTCCTTTCTTGTTGGGGCTTGTTGTATTTGAATCTGTGGGATGGTCCTGGAATTGCTCTTTCTGATTTCCACTGCTCACTGCAAGATGGTCCTGGAATTGTTCCTTCAGAATTATTTTCTTCCACCTTTCTATACCTCTTGTCTCGGGATACCTGGGCCTCTGGTCTCTTCTTCTGTATGTTTTCCTTCCAGGAGAGTGGTCTTCCTCTTTTCTCTCTTTCTGTCCAATGAGGTTTTCTCTTCCTGAAATTATACGCATCACCCCCCCCCCCGAAGAAACAGCAGACTCCGTTCGCACACGTTTTTTTCTTCTCACCTCCACTCCATCGCGTCTATTCCGTAACTATATCTCTACTACCTTCTAAATTTCCTGATTTCGATCCTCCACGACAACCCCCATCACTCTCCGATTGCACCAATCTCGGCTGCCCATCATCCGACCTGTCTGATGCCACTGCACCATGATCACTACTTCTGGCACTTTCCGATTCGGCAACACTGTCTTCTCTTTGATGGTAAATTCTCACCTGATCCACATTAACAGTTATTCTTTTACCAAATTTTAATATTACTAAATTATTATTATTTTTTACACTCAGAACTTTATATGGGCCCTCAAACTTTGGCATAAATTTACCCACTATTTTCTTACTTGCCGAACTCAACGGGTCAGTTTGAACTAACACTAGATCATCAACCTTCACATTAACTTCACGCCTCTTCTTATTATAATATTTCGCCCACTTCTCGTGCTGGCGCTTTGTATGAATTCTAGCCTCCTCAAACAATTTTTCTATGTTCCCACAAACTAAGTCTGATCCATCAGTTACCATTACTAATTTTTGAAAAGGGGTGATTAAATTTCGACCTAAAAATAATTCCGCCGGTGTTTTACCCGTTGTCTCATGTACTGCTGTCCTAAGAGCGTAGCTGAACTCTTGCAGAAATTGGTCCCAGTTAGTGTGATTATCCACGACAAAACTCGAAATCATTTTTAAAAGAGTACGATTAACTCTTTCCGTTTGATTAGCTTGTGGATGATAAACCACAGTTTTAACGTGTTTTATGTTCAACCTGCAACATGCTTGCTCAAAAACTTCGGATATCATTTGGGGGCCATTATCACTAATTAACTTAACTGGAGCTCCATAACGCGAAATATAATTCTCAAAAAATGCATTGGCAATTGCTTTAGCCGAAGCTTTCCTTAAGGGAACTATTTCAACACATTTAGAAAAATTATCTGTAATTACTAAAATAAATCTATAGCGTTCTGGACTAGTTGCAGGGTATGGGCCTAATAAATCTAAAGATACGATTTCATTCGGAAAATTAGTTACTATCGGAATTAATTGACCAGCTGGTAATCTGTTCTTATAATTGAATTTTTGGCATTGGTCGCAGGTTGCTACATATTTATAAATGTATTTCCTCATGTACGGGAAATAACACGCGTCTTTTAATTTTAAGTAGGTTTTCTTTTTGCGTAAATGGCCTGCCATCGGCGAGTCATGGAATTCTTGCATAACATCTTTACGTAATGTTTTAGGTATAAATACTCTTAATTCACCTAGTGTGGTTGTATAATTTGCATAATATAGCAATCCGTTAATGACTTTAAAGTCGCGGGACCAATTTCTACAGATTGACTCATTAATGGAACTATCGTCCGTATTTTCTAAAAACCGTAAGATGTGACCTAACTCTGGATCATTTCTCTGTTCCTCTCTCAACTGTTATCTAGACGATAATACTAACGATCTAATCACCGCACAAGACACCTTTGGTTCTTCATTACTTTCTAACGGTTTTCTAGACAACATATCAGCCACTGCATTTAACTTAGTCTTTAATAAATCTATCCGTACCAGTTCGTCCGAAATTGCCACTTTTTCAATCTGCGAATCCGAAATGATTAACGATTTTGTAAGAAAGTCCAAACTAATCTTTGCAATACCTAGGATGCATGGATATTGCATCTCAGCAATCACATGAAATTTCCACAATTTCGAAAATTCCCTTATTTTAATTCTTAACTCAATTGTGCCTAAATTTCTGCATTGTGACCCTAGAGCCGTAACTACTTCAGCTAACGATTTTTTAATAGGACAAAAAGAAAAATATGATCGGTATGTTTTTTCTGAAATAAATGACTTTTCCGCACCTGTAACCCA
Organism: Trichonephila clavata; assembly: GCA_019973975.1. Lineage (NCBI taxonomy): Eukaryota > Metazoa > Arthropoda > Arachnida > Araneae > Nephilidae > Trichonephila > Trichonephila clavata. Next base: position 34,956 of record BMAO01017035.1, on the reverse strand, counting down.
GAGCGCTTTTATAAATGTATCATGCAATAGAATTGGCACATACGGAAGATCAACTGGTGATAATCGTAATGAATTAAGTTTAATTCTATTAGGAGGATCTCTTAGAAAGTTTAAATTGGCATTTCTCTGCCTTCCGCTGTTGCAATCAACACGCCTCCAGTTCTGCTTTGCTGAATCATCACTAGGACCCTTCCTAACCACCATCCTACGGTTCTGATACCGGTCTTTTCGCTGATTTGGTTGATTGTAGCGATTTCCTCCCTCGAATCCTTGATTTTGATAATTATGACGAGAAAAATTATTTGCACCCCTGCTTAGTCATCTTTGATCATTTTGACTATTTCTGACCCCTGTATCTCTCCAATTTCTATTATTCCTTCTTTCGTCAGGATTCCTACTCATATCCCAAGCTCGTCTAGCAAAATTATTACTCGAACCCTTGTTTTCCCTGCAGCTATGACGCTCCTCATACAGGTCTACCAACTGATCTTTCGTTGTGGGGTTTCGAACTTCTAAATAATCCATTATTTGGGGTTCTAGTCGCATTACTATGTGATCGACCAATTTTATCTCATCATAATTCAAATTTAAAGCTTTATGAATTTTTAATAGCTGAAAAATAAAGTCTGACGGGGCTTGACCTCTCCGTTGTTTCGATGAAAAAAATTGAGCCTCTAGTTCTGATTTATTCCGTACTACAGGAAAACTATCCGAAAATTTCTTTTTAAGCGTTCCAAATGCAGTCGCTTCTTCATTTACACACTCGAACCCAATAACGTCAAACCAGTCTAACGCTTTTCCAATTAAATGACCCTTTAAATATGCACATGCTAGATTCGCCGGTATTTCATAGTAGGCTATGTTGTCGTCAATATTTGATATAAACTCAGACACATTTTCTTTACCCGAAAAAAATAATTCCGGCAAAACTCTAATTCCTGCACTTGCTCTTAATTCCGGTATTTCGGTTGGGCGCAAGTGTCGTAGTCTATCACTACCCCTATGATTATTAACTCCCCTTCGCGTATTATCTAAATCTGAATATGTTGGATCCATAATTAATTACAACTTATTTAATAAATCAATCATATTTATTGACCTTTCTTAATTGAGAGATTACACAAATACTATTCAAACCTTAAGATCAACAAAATACAGTGGAGTAAGAGAAGAATTCGATTATGAACGACGGAATCCTAACTGAATCCACGGAGAACGACGCGTACAACCAAGCTACACATTTACAAGGGGTGATCAAATGAAAAGGTACGAAACGACACGGTGGGTACAAATATAGACTTTATTCAAAATATACACTATAGGCCTGAGCACAACGATCCCACTGATGAAAAAGCCGCAGGATTCCTTGTTCCAAGAATTCCTGCGGCTGTGACGAGACCCAGTCCTTCACAGTGTCCTTGAGTACGTCGTCCGAGTTGAAGCGCTTTCCTTTCAGGTGTTTCTTCAGTGGACCAAACACATGGAAATCGCAGGGTGACATGTCCGGACTGTAGGACGGATGGTCCAACGTCTCCCATTGGAACTTGTCCAGTTCCATTTGTGTGACTCTGGAGACGTGTGGACGCGCATTATCATGGAGCAGAACCACACCCTCCGTGAGCAGCCCCGGTCTTTTGTTCTTGATGGACCTGCGTAGGCGTCGGAGTGTCTCACAGTACACATCGGAGTTAATGCTTTTTCTGTGCTCGCATCATTTGGACGCCGCTTTTTATAAGAGCCTTTGCTCTCTCCTGAGCATGCGGGCACCCGCGCATGATCCGATCCCAGTCAGAGTCTCCAATGGCATCCCGAGATGCCTCGCTACATTCTCCCTTGGCGGAATATGCAAATATTTAACTGTTTCATTTTTATGTCGTTTCGTACCTTTTCATTTGATCACCCCTTGTATATTTAATTTATGAAAACAACTGACCTGATTTCTTTTCTTAAGGCAGGTTCTTCTATATCTGGATTGCTTTAATGAGCGGCTTCAATCTCAGCTATCTTTCAGTTCCGTCCCGAACCGATTTAATGAATAGTTTTCAATAGACTTCTCCCGACGAATATATTTCCACTAGAAAAACTACTCTCTCAAAATCACCCTTTTTTCTCTTCATTTCAATTCTCCTTTTATATCCTTTTCGAACTCGCTAAACCCGAAAATATCTCGTTTGCATAAGTCACACTTTTTGGCTCTCGGAGGAGATTGGTTGAAATAAATAAAATATTTTAAAGAGTTCGAGAGAAGGTTAGTGAAACGCGTAAGCACCCGTCACAACTTTTTATTAAATATTTACAATTAACATATATATCTACATGCATATGACAGAATCCCAATATTACGTGGGAAAACACCTTTTTAAATTAACATTAAAAACTTTTTAACCGCATTAAATTTGAAACTGAATTTTTAATAAAAGTTGAATATAATAGGTAAGAATTTATCTTAAAACCAGTATAAAAGGAATGCTGACGTGTAACTAGCTTGTGATTATTCAGATGAAGTTAAATCTTCATCACCCATTTAAAAAAACTGTTTTATCGAATGGTGCTGCCATCTAGAGGAATAATATCGACTGATATTCTTATCTTAAACAATAATTAATTTAATTAAATATATGAATTAATTTTTGAAAAACTGTATTAACATCAAATGTCATCTACTACAAACTTAAAAAATGTATTTGAACTTAAGAGGATGAATAAGCATTTTATTAACGATTGAAAAAATTTGTACACATGATATATAAACAAATATAAGGAGAGTGTGAACTAATAGTAGGAATTGAAAAACATATAGTACAATATTAGAATGTACAATTAAACTAAATAACGCACTATTTTCAAAGATTTCAGAGAAAAAAAAATACCCGTTTGACATTATTCGCTGTATATATATGTAATAATTCCCAGTAATATAATCCTTTAAAATAACTTTTAACTACCAATGGTCCATCCCTTCAGGACCAACGTTTTAGTAATAAGTTAACCCGCCGCCTAACGAGAGTATTTTAAACTACACTTATCCACCCACTCAGATCATGTGATTTGAGAAGCCTATAAATACCGAGATTCATGGAGACTTTCGCTTCTGTAATTTGTCTGCGTAAACATGTAGCCGGCTGCCGCGTGTGTTTGTGTGTGTGAATGTATTGTGTCGTCCCCTGTAATGTCTTATGTGTTCAAGATGGATAATAAACAAGTTTTATTCAATCACCGTACTGCCTTATCAATCTCATATAAAGAATCCATTCCAACGGCCAACGTCGATTACATAATTCTGCAGGATCGTTATTTGCGTGGGAAAGAAATTAAGTTCAACGCGCAGGGATTCCCCGTTTTTTCTTACTCCGTGTAAAGAAAATGCCTGTTCATTTATGCGCGTTTTATAATGAAAAGAAATCTTCCTACAAAATTTAATGAGTTCACGAGATGTGTTTTAGGTAAATTGAAAATTTGTGAGAAGGTGCAACACCAGCTGTAAAAGAAAAAGTTTTATTTAATCAATATGATAAAAAGAAAAAAATCAGTCTACAAGTCATCAAACAGTTCTGGTTCAAATGAAAAAAAAAAAAATCTTTCTAACCTTGAAGTGCGCGAGATGTGTGTTTTGGTAAAATTAAAAGTTATGTGAAAGAAGAAAAAGTTTTTATTATCAGTGTGTTGAAAACCAGATTGGATTACATCTTTAGTGCTACAAGTGTATGTTTTCATATTATTGGTTTTTAATAATTTATTTTAAAATGTTTTCAGTATTGTAGTTAGTATGCATAATAATTTGAAAGCAAATTTAAAGTGTTATTTCTAACATTCTATTTTGATCTAAAATCTTACTATGGTTTTAATTTATGATTTAGATATTTTGAAAATATTTGTTTTAAAGTCTTCCATATGAAATGGTGTAGTATGGGGTAGTGGTATACCCCAATATAGTTTCTTTATTTAAAGCCTGGTCTTACCCAGCATTTTTTTAAAAAAGCCGGGTCTTACCCCGCAATTTTTTTATGTGTCTGGTTCTACCGCAGAGTTTCTTTCAATATTATGGGTCTTACCCCCCATTGTACTGTTATTATGGTTTAATCTAATGTTTTCAATATATGTGTAACAAATTATTTTTATTTTTCGATTGTATTTAAATTTATTGATTGGGCAGTCAACTCTACGTAAATATTATTGTGAATGTTTTTATAAACTTAACATTTTAAAAATGTTTCCAGGGATTTCGGTTTTATCTTTTGAAATTTCGGATTAAATTTACTTAATGCTATATTTTGTTTTAAAGATAAAATGCATATATTTCATAATGATTATATTTGAATTTGATATTTAACATGAGAATTGATAACTTTACAGTGTTTTACTGAATCAATACCAAAGATTTGATATTTTTATTTTGAGAATTTTATGTTGATACACAGAGTTTGATATATTTTTAATGTGGTTTTAAGAATTTTTGGTTACTATAAGATTTACTTTATTAGAATAAGCAAATTATTTGATATGAAAATGAACAATTTTTCAATGTGTATAAAATGATAATTTTGAGAGCACTTAATCTGAGAAATTAATAAATAAATAAAAATAAAAAGCAAATGTTTACATTTAGAATAAATAATAAGGGTTTTGTAAGGATTGTGCATAGTGAGTACCTCAAGGGAATAAATACACCTTTGATTGTCAATATACTATTGCCTCCAAACTTATATCTTTGTCATAATAAAAGTAATACATAAAAAAAGTTATAAATAGTTTTTAAAAAATCTCTTTGGTCGACTTGCAATTTCCAGTCTAGGGATATTTGTTTTTGAAGTTATTGTGCAACATTTACACGATAAGAAGTAAAACTTGTCTCAAGGATTGTGCAAGGCGTGGGTCATCCTAATTTGTTTCTTTTCACCCTCAGTGCTCTTATATACAATTTTAGATAAATTTTTAAGAAATTATTTTTTGTGTTTTAGGAATTTATATTTTTGTGAATTCATATTAAAAAGGTGGTACATAACTGCTTCCAAACCATCATCTCCATGCAATATTTGCGGCAGACAATTCCTTTCACAACCATTGTCTTTTAAAACCCAATATTGTGACAACCTCCATTTCAATACATGGCTCACCTTTAAACTCTGCTTCCAGTGCACAGGGAAGCCTATTGGTGTTCCACATATTCCAAACGATATACAATATCCTTCTACTGAAGCCTCTGGCCTATCATATTTGCCGCTTCAAGTGTCCGGACACGTCTCAACCTTGAAAAGTCTAGCTAACTTAGGCAAGGCAACTAGAAAGAACCAACTTCATATGTACCAATAATACTTTTATAGGATGCTGTCATTTACAATTATTTTTAAAATTTATTTTCTGTTTTCATTGTATTTCCAGTATTTAATAATCTTATTTTGATATTTTTGTATTCTACAATTTTATATTTATAATTTATTAATGCATTTTTGTTTCATACTTTTATAACCACATATTCTCTTTGTTCCAAATCATTTTCATGTGTTAAAGTGAAGGGAAATTTAAAAATAAATGTTAATCTAAATTTAAATTTTAAAATTAATATCTCTGTAGGGTACGGGTGTGTACTAAGGGCCCCAGCGCACACACGTGTCTTGCGAAGGGGGGAAATGTAATAATTCCCAGTAATATAATCCTTTAAAATAACTTTTAACTACCAATGGTCCATCCCTTCAGGACCAACGTTTTAGTAATAAGTTAACTCGCCGCCTAACGAGAGTATTTTAAACTACACTTATGCACCCACTCAGATCATGTGATTTGAGAAGCCTATAAATACCGAGATTCATGGAGACCAACTCTCTTTCGCTTCTGTATTTTGTCTGCGTAAACATGTAGCCGATTGCCGCGCGTGTTTGTGTGTGTGAGTGTATTGTGTCGTCCCCTGTAATGTCTTATGTGTTCAAGATGGATAATAAACAAGTTTTATTCAATCACCGTACTGCCTTATCAATCTCATATAAAAAATCCATTCCAACAACATCGTCGTATTACATATATATATACTTTCTATAACATATACCATATAACATATATTCTATACCATTCAAAATATTCATCAGCATTCTGAGTTTTCCAATGCAAATACTTATTGAAAAAGTTCACGAGAACAATATCTTACGCACTAGTTCACAGTATATCATGCTACATTAGACAGACTCCAATAAAATTCCGTTTACAGGATTATTTCATTTGCCTTGTTCTTTTTCAAAAAGACGATTAACTCTAGGTTTCTAAGTCATATTCTATTTCTCCTTAACTTGACATTATTGGGTAAGGAAGAAAACGTACCAATCTGTTTGAAAAATAGTTCTATCTTGTTTTGAAATTTTAAATAAAGCAAACGTATAGAAATTTGCTTTAAAAAATTATAATTTTAAAAAAACTAAAGAACACGCTTTTATACTGAATCGAACTAAAAAGTCAAAAAATAATTCTTTATTTAAGAATAAAATGATGAACGAGAAAATTAATGTCATTGGGGTAAAAGCGTGGGGTGTTTTATAAATATATCAATTGTTATAGTTTCTAACTTCTTTCAATTCCGAAATTGCACCCTACGCTTTTACCCCAATGACATTAATTTTCTCGTTCATCATTTTATTCTTAAATAAAGAATTATTTTTTTACTTTTTAGTTCGATTCAGTATAAAAGCGTGTTCTTTAGTTTTTTTTAAAATTATAATTTTTTATTTTTTAGTTCGATTTACAATAAAAGCGTGTTTTTTAGTTTTTTAAACTGTCATTTATTCATTGGTGAATTTATCCTTGAGTTTGATATTTGGAGCCAGAATTACGTGGCTGTTGGAATAAGTCTTGCTTTTCAATGGATTTTAATTAAAGGGTCTGAAGTGTATTTATTCTCTCCGTTTACGGGGCCTCGGATGAGTCCCGTATCGTTATATTAGATTAAGTCTCAAAAGAACAGGTCAAACAAATAAAATGTGTGGTAAGAAGAAAAAAAGTTCGAATTAAAAAAAAAAATTACGGTACCCTGTTTTTATAACGGACTAAAAAAAAAGTATAAAATTCCTCCTTTTCGTTTTTTTTTCCCCTTCTTTTTTCACATTTTCATGCATTGTCATCCACTTCTGAGATATGGTAAGAATTTCAAGTCTCTAGCTCCTCGGAAAGTCCCACAGTTTAAAATCAAATATTCTCACCTTTTAAACGTATTGCTATAATGTTATAATTCGTATCATTACTTCTAAACGTATTACTTTATAAAAATAAAAAATATTTAGCAGTTAAAACATAATTTTTTTTACATCACGAGCCTTTTTTTTTTCTTTTTCATTTTCAGAAAAATGTTTATATTATAGTAAGAAATTGATAGCACACACCCACCCTCCACTTTCTCACATACAGAACACATTTTTTGTTTGTTTTATTTTTATAAACCACAAGTGTATTAATTAAAAACACTCCCTGTAGGGTTACACCTTTTTCTTTTAGTCGCTAAATCTGGAATTAGTCGCCAAATCTCAAAATGGTATATCGAATTAGTCACCAAATCTGAAAATTGTATGTGCAATAAGTTGCCAAATCTGGATGTGGTATATGGAATTGTCGCCAAATCTGATTATCGTGATTCCTGACGATCCTGATGAGGACAATGGAACAAAATTATGAAATTATTGTATTGTCATCGGTCCTTGACAAGTGCGCAAAATTTCGCATTAATCTGACCTTTTTAAGTGAGTGAAAATCGAGTTCCAAGATTCCGTTACATGCAAGTGAAACTTATAAAAGCGTGTTAAAAAAGCCACACATCATATAAAAATCGTAATTTTAAAGATATATTTTAAGTTAATATCATATACTGCTATTTGTAAAAAATACAACACCGTGAAGGAATCATCAGAATTAAATGAAATTTAATGCACAATCGACTTGTATTAGTAAACAAATGACGGAATTTTCAAAGCAAAAAAACAATAAGTGTCCGAAATCAGTATTTGGTGTAGCCACCACGCGCTGCAATGAGTGCTGCTATACGACGAGGCATGGAGTCAAACAGATTTTGAATGCCTGCATGTGGAAGAGAATTCCATATCGCTTGTATGTGCAGCAAAGGTTCGTGTTTTGAAGCTGCAGGACGCGGATCACGAACGAGACGCCGACCAACCAAATCCCACACGTGATCAATAGGCGACATATCCGGCGAATAAGCAAGCCTAGGAAGAAGTTGCATGTGTTGGGCTGAACAGAAGTCTCGAACAGTCTTTGCAACATGTGGGCATGCATTATCCTGCTGAAAGATAGCTCCAGGGATGCCTTGAAGAAAAGGAACGAATTCGGGCTGTAGCACTTCATGGACGTACCCGTTGCTATTGAGATTACTCTCAATTGGTAGCAAATTGGATCGTGCATGTTGCGAAATCGCACCCCAAATCATAACTCCAGGTGTTAGGCCACTATGTCGTTCGATAACGAACTCTGGAAGGCAGCGTTCATCGGCATAGTATCTAACACGAATGCGGCCATCATGGTCCCGCAAATTGAAGCGTGATTCATCTGAAAAGACAATTTGATACCAATTAGCTTGCCAGGTACTGTGCTCATGAGCCCATTGCAGACGCAGCTTTCGATGGTTTGCCGTGAGGGGGATCCTGTATAAAGGCACCCTTGCACGCAATCCACGGTGCAACGGACGTCAACGAATTGACAAACCGACTTTTGTACCCCTGTAGCAGTAGAGCAACGTTATGCCTACTGCCTGGAGGAAGTTGTTTGGTCATTCACCGCCATACGGAGCGGATGTCGATCGTCGTGTGCTGGCGTCACCTTCCGTCGTCCACTGCCAGTTTTTCGAATTGTTCGGTGATCGTCGGTCCACTGCTTCCAAACTCGCATCACCGTAAAACTGTTACGCTTCACACGCGCTCCTATTGCGCGATAGGAAAATCCTCCATCTCGAAGGCAGATAATCGTCCCCCGTTCAAACTCCGAAATTTGTTGGAATTTCTCCTTATTTCGTCGGGGAAGCATACTTAGGTCTCACTAGACGTTCGTCACTAGCAAATAATCATCAACTATTTTCAACGTCCCGCTACAGCCCTCTATTTATACGCTTTCAGCATCAGTTCAGAGGGCGCTGAGCAGGCCACGCATGCGCGGTGGCTCTGAAACTTTACTATTTTACGTAACATCCTATAATTGATATTTACTGCAAAGTTCATTTAATTCTGATGATTGCTTCGTGGTGTTGCATTTTTTTACAAACAGCAGTGTATGTTAAGAGCATTTATTTTTAATCAAAGTGAATGAAAACAGTCAAAACAGCGATGTGATGAAATTCAAGCTTGGATGGAACCCTGTTTTCAAGGTACCATTTCAGGCAAGCTTGCTACGCTTCCACGCCAATTCCACGTTCACTCTGCGACCTCTCTTACATGGCGAACTCCCAAATACTACGCCTCCTGTAAGTTATTCTATTATTTCTGACGAGCAGACTCTCGATGTGTGTCACATTATATTCCTCAATCTTCAGTATCAGCATATGGTGGGAGTAAGCATGTTGATGAATTTTCACATACTTAGAAAAGTCTCCACATAAAATTGCCTTCGTTGAACTGAAATGATCTTGTTCGTGATTTGTATATGTCCAAAAACAAAGCTAAGGTATTGGTCTCAAGACTTCAATATACAAGAAAGTATCCGAGAAAGAAGAAAATATCCGAGAGAGTTTATTTCGCAAACTTCATTTTCTGTTCGGATCTTTCTTTGAGAAAGGAGTAAGTCTTTTGTTCTGCTGCGACATTCATAGACTACTAAAAGAACTTTACATTGCACATGAACCCAATGAATGACGGCTCTTTAGAGATGTTTCTAAACTGAGAGAGTCTCAAGGCAGTTTTACTGAATAAAGGGAACGAGCTACCATTCACACCTGTCGTACATGCTGTCTATATGATGGAGATTTACCACAATCAGAACAAGCTTTGTGAGATGGTTAACTACAGTAAGTACGGGTACCAGATTTGTACTGACCTGAAGGTAGGGTCATTGTTGATGGGCTTGCAGGTAGGATATCCAAAGTATTGCTATTTTCTTTGTCTGTGGGTGGGTGATTGGATATTAACGTCTCACTGTTCAGCTATTGGAGGGTTTTTGACGACGGACCTCAAAATATTGAACCATGGCCAAGTGACGAGCACGATACCTGAGCTGCCCCCTCTCTCCTAACTACCACACGACATCAACAGGTAGGCGTTTGAGCTCTTGTCATACACGGCGGGTCTACAGCGGTACTAAAATCAAACTCATGACACGCCGGTCACGAGTCCGTTACCTAGACCACCAAGCTACCACGACCTCCTTTGTTTGTGAAACAGCAGAACAACTGTTTTGCAATGAATCAGGAAATATTGATCTCAGACACCCTCTCTTAAGCCTGGCCAAAAATTAAACAAAAGCAATGCATAAGAATGGATCAGCATTTAAGCAACCGCATGAAAAATTTCTTCGACTCAGAGTAGCAAAAATTAAAGAAAGAACTTTTGTAGGGCGTCCAATTGAACAGATTTTAAAAGACCGCAAGTTTGAGAAACTTTTTCAAAGTAAAGAAAAACAGATTTTGGGAGTGGTTCTGTCAAGTGTACACTACACTGCTGGCCACCGTAAATGCAACACCTTGAAGGAAGTACGCAAATACCATGAAATTTACAACATGCATTAGCGGAGGCGAGATATGCAAATGATTAGAATTTCAGCGCGGACACACATCACGCACGCCTGTGGCGCCACCTCAAAGCGCTGTTTAAGACTTGGAGATTTCGACGATTTTAAGTTCAGCAATTGTGGTTTTTCTTGTGGTTTTTTCAACAAAAAAAAAAAAAAAACAATGAGTTATGTCTCGTAGAAAACAGCGATCAGCTTTTGATCAAGTATCTGAGTTCGACAGAGGAAGGATACTGGCCTACCGAGACTGCGGATTATCTTTCAGGGAAATTGGTAGTCGCGCGCGCGTGTTTGACAAAAACCAAACAACTGTAATGCACATATGGGAATGTTGGATGCAGGAGGGTACGACGGACCGACGTGGTCGATCGCACCCACCTCAGTGTACCACTTCACGTGAGGACAGGCAAATTGTGCGCATGGCAATGACGGATCGCTCAGTCACATCACGAACCATAGCACAGCACATTGAGTCTGTAACGCATCATTCAGTGTCTGCGCGTACCATTCGGCGCCGTTAACAGCAGAGTGGTCTGTCCACAAGACGTCCATTTCTTGGTCTGCCTTTGACGCAGAACCACAGACGTCTCCGCCGCCAATGGTGCGATGAAAGAAGGATGTGGGCGGCAGAATGGAATGAAGTTGTCTTTACTGATGAGTCACGCATCTGTCTGCAACACCACGATGGTCTGATTCGAGTCTGGAGACACCGTGGAGAGAGGATGCAGAACAGCTGCGTTATGCACCGCCACACTGGTCCTGCACCGGGTATTATGGTATGGGGCTGTATTTGATATCACTCTCGCACTCCTCTAGTACGCATTGCTGGTACTTTAAACAGCCAGCACTACATCTTCGAGGTGTTGGAGCCAGTTGTCCTTCCTTACCTTCAGGGCTTCGCCACACCCATATTTCAACAGGATAATGCGCGACCACACGTGGCACGCATTGCCCAAAGGTTCTTCGTCAATCACCAGATTGAATTGCTTCCCTGGCCAGCTCATGGTCCATGGTTGCTCAACAATTGACCCAGATTACACCCCCAGCTGCCACACCAGATCAACTTTGGAAACGTGTGGAAGCTGCTTGGTCTGCTGTACCTCAAGAACACATCCAAAGTCTCTTTGAATCAATGCCGAGGCGTGTGGCAGCGGTGATCTCCAACAATGGCGGTTACTCTGGCTACTGATTCTGGCAGGAACCACACTTCACAGAAGTCTATAAATTTAATCATTTGATACTTGGTCAACATGTTATCTACAAAATAAATTTTGTTGTGCTATCTCTTGTCTTTCTTGGTGTTGCATTTACGGTGGCCAGCAGTGTATACCATATGGAGGAGACGACAGTGTAAACAAATTTTAACAATCCTTTTACCGTAAGGTTTTGATGTATATATTCCGAAGAATTCCTGCAGCATAAAGCCATTAAGTATCAAGAAAAGCATTTTGAATGCATAATGCGATTTGGAAATTAACGCGAATGAATCAAACATACAAAACACAAACATCTAAAACAAGAATTTTTGGAAATAGCACAAACTGATTGTGTGAAGTCGCATTAAGAAAACACCACAAGAGAGAACTGACACGGATCTCTTAGTTTCTAATCACATTCAAGTAAAGAAAATGATACGCCTACACCAGAGGTGGTGAACCTTTATGGATGAACGTGCCATTTTTCCTAAAGAAATATTTAATGAGGTATAGAAGTGCCGTCAAATAATTTTGATTCGTGATTATTGGAAAAATAATAAAACTAAATACTAAAAACTTAAAACTTTTTATTTACTACGAAAAAAAATACATTTTGCTCTGTTTTGTAGTAAATGTTTTAGTTATACATGTAATTCAAATTAAAGTAACATTACTGTGACTGGTGTTGTTGCTGATTAGATGAAAAGTAACTTATTTTAGGATTGTAAGATGTTACTTTTAGCAAAATGCGTGCTGAATTGAGGTTACGATTAAAATAGCATGAGCCAGCTTCTTCAAACAATTAAATGTGTCTGGAATCCGTTATACAGACGATGCTCTATATACAACTGTTCCAGAACATAAAATACACACCGCTTTGTTGCATGTATCAATCATGCCATGTTTCTCGGTCAACCAAGTTCAAAATTCTCTGTTACACTTACTATTTTGTAATTGGTTTTTTGCAGGACTAGTCAAGTTAATAATGATTAAAAAACGTAAATATCACACAAATAAACTTTAAAATACAGGTATGTCAATGAAATTTACTATGCTATGCGTAGACAAACTTCGCATCATTAGCAGTTGTAGTATTTGTGACGTAACTAAGACAAGAATGTAAGAAACAAGTGTGCTCCCTCCATACCGCCACCAATCACCTCAGGTTTAATCATAATTCTTCATAGTAAACTTTGTTATTTTGAAATTAAATGCAAACCGATTTGATCGGTTGCGTGCCCAAAATACTGTGGCACGTTCCATTGGTTCGCCATCTACCCTACACGCTTACGGGGTGTTTAACTTTCTCTGGAGCGCTGAAAATATAAACATTATTCAAATGCATATAACTTTTTGTAATTAAAATTAAATAATTCAAATCTTTTACACATTATTTATAAAGGAATGAGGTAAAATGTTTAGAACATAAATAATTAAAAAAATTATAAGCATATGAAAATAAGACATATTTCCATAAGAAATATACGTTGCGCAAGCTATCTTCTAAAATAGTAGCTTTAATCACTAGCAATAAGTTGATTTTTGTTAAATGCATCCTTATTACACCGTAGTATTTTCAAATAAATGGATAATAAATTAAATTTTTTAAAAATAAAAAAAAATTTATTTTAATATTTTTTAAATATTTTGAAATACAAAAGATATATTATTCTTAAATTAGTAAGTGAGTATGATACGTTTTATAATTCTGTAAAATTTATACATCAAAGGCTACTATTTTAGAAAATAGAAATTTACTTAATATTTATTACAAAATTATTTCTTACTTGCATATGTGCTTATAAGTTTTAAAATTATGATTATATTTCAAACATTTTGTACTTTTTCAAACCATAATCCTTTGTAAATAATGTATAAAAAATTCGAATTGTTTATTTAAATTTAAAAGAAGTATACCTGTGTTTGAAAATTGTTTATATTTTCACCCCTCGAGACAAAATTAATACCCCTGAGACACCTTAACTCGCAAGCAGGGATTGTAATCCTCGACTATAATAAAAGCATTACATTTACGAGGATCTTTACTAGCATCAGGAATCGTGCACTCACAATCGTAACACTAAAACATTCTACTACAGTTACTGGGTTATTAATGTTCTAATATAACCTCGGTTTTGAAACGAAAATTTTAATGTAGGTATTAAGTAAACTATAGTATAGGAAATGTAAAAAATGTGTAATAAAGAATAATACAGGAGCAATAACATCCAAATTTTGGTTAATTTTTCACTTTCGGAAACAAAAAAATAAATTTCAAACATCCAATCATTATTGAACGTGAAAATATAGAAAATAACTTATGTTATTTTTCTTTAATCTCTCTGGTTGTTTTGAAAACGTGATTTAAAAAGGAATCTTTGAGAATTTGATGCATCAAATAAATGATACAGGAGATTAATGGTTCTTTCAGATAAGGTAAGATTAATAACTACGTTTTAAATAATGACAGCTTTTTTTAACAAGCTTTTATAAATTTCACTTGATGTAATGGAATCTTTGAACTCGATTTTTACCCACTTCAAAAGGTCAGATTAATTCGAAATTTTGCACACTTATCAAAGACCGATGACAATACAATAATGTCATAATTTTATTCCACTGCTCTGATCAGGAATAACAATTATTCAGATTTGGCGAATAAATCCATATATCACTTCCAGATTTGACGACTTATTGCATATACCATTTTCAGATTTGGCGACTAATTCCAGATTTAGTAATTAAAAGATTAAGGTGCAACCCTAAAAACGAATACACTTGTGGTAAAAAGATATAAAAGAAACAAAAAAAAGTGCTCTGTGTGAGAAATTGAAGGGTGGGTGTGTGTCAGCAATTCCTTACCATAATATAAACAACTGTCTAATTTTTCTAAAAATGGAAATAAAAAAAGTCTCGTGCAAGTGGGAAAAAAAAAACAGTTTATGTTCTAACTGCTAAATATTTTTTTATTTTTATAACGCAATACATTTAGAAGTGATGATACAAACTAAGATTATAGCAATGCCTTTAAAAGGTAATGATACGATTGACACTTAATATTTCTTCTCAACACACTTTCATTAGTTTGACCTGTATAAATAGAAACAGAATCTTTCAAATATAACGATACGGGACTGATCCGAGGCCCCATAAACGGATAGAATAAATACCCTTCAGACCTATTAATTAATATCCATGGAAGAGAAAGACTAATTCCAGCAGCTACGTAATCTCACCCACTTCGGCTCCAAATATCAAACTCAAGCATAAATTCAACAATGAGTAAATGATAGTTCGAAAACTAAAAAAAAAAACCGCGCTTTTAATGTGGATCGAACTAAAAAATGAAAAACAAATTATAGCTTTAAAAAAATTAAAAAACACGCTTTTATAGTGAATCAAACTGAGAAGTAAAAAAATAATTCTTAATGTAGAATAAAATGATTAAAGAAAAAAATTAATGTCATTGGAATAAAAAGTGGGGGAGGTGCTCCTATAATGTTATAATTTCTTATTAGTTATATTTTGAAATGCTGAGTTACTGTAAAAATGTAGTACAAAGCACCTCCCCCCCCCTTTTTTTTATCCCAATGACTCAATTTTATCGTGAATCATTTTATTATATATTAGCAATTATTTTTTTTCCTTTTTAGGTTTCTTTATTTCTTTTTAAAGTATATTTTTTCTCTTTTTACCCATTCCATCACGTATTCCACAGTAGTCACGAATTCAAGGCAACATTTTAAATCCTTACACTTTTCACATAAGATACATTGCCACAGTTTTTGTATAGTTTGCTTCTATAAATATCTTGCTTCTGAAATTTGATTACCTTAACTTTGTTTATGAAAAAAGCGCAATATTTTTTTAAATTTTTTTTTTCGCTAAACGACTCCTCCAAATCGTACACATTAAAAAGCAGGATTGTTTTATTTTTCCAATTTTTAGAGAACCAAATTACATAGTTGTTCTGCAACTTGTAATATTCCATAAACTAAACAATTTCCTTACTTTTATTTTTATCAAAATGATTTACTTTAAGAATTACATAATTTAGTTTAAGAATTGGTTTATTTTATTTTTTTAGAATTCGATAAAGTGGGGTTCTTTAAAAAAATGTCATCCTTTCCACAGAAATTCCTCTACAAATTTTTTTCTCTTCATTACTCAATTCCTCTATTTCCACCGGACAATTTTTTAATGCTCTTTTTTCTTCAAATTATTTTATAAGTTTTCTTAGAATATGCCACATTTAAAATACAGTGTTGTGGGAAAACACAACTACACACAATATTACAAAATCATACATACAAATGGATTGAACACCATGCAATTTGAAAGAAATGTCTTACAAGGCATTTAACATAAAGATAAAATATCTTTTTATAATAATGATAATTTTGAAATTAACAGAATAAAAAGAGGCAAACAAAGTAAACCAGTAAGAGAAACAATTTATACAACTTTTAAAATTAATGAATTATGATGCAAATGCAAAAACACATCTAATATTACATCTAATATTATATAAATCTAATATTTTTATTTGGCATGAACAAAAAAAGAAACACAGCTTATAAGTATATTCTAATAGTAATTTTAGACTGTCAAACTTTATATGTAATTAAGAATATAAATAATCACCAAATTCATTAATTCAAAATAAAATAAAAATGTTAAATGTTCTACTAAATATTGCATACTACTCTTTTTATGAACAAATCTCATAATATTAACTTTATTAAAATGTTTAATAAATATGCTTAACACTTCCAAACTAGCAATATTAATATTGTAAAAGCTAAAATATAATAAAAAATACACAGATCTCTATTTTTAGCTACAATAAAATTATTCATTAGCTAAATAATGTTTATAACTGTCATAATTATTCTGAATTTATTAATGATCGTGTTATCAAACATGTTAACAAAATAAAAAAGTTCTTAGACATATTACAACTAAAAAGGCAGAGGTTTTCGATGAATGATTTCTAATAATTATAATCCTATTAAAACACAAATTACTAAAGATACTGAAAACTTTATAAAAAAAATTGCATAAAACTAAGTATTTCCCAATAAAACTTCCAGGATTTTTCCCACACCTTTTTCTTCCTAGGTAGAATTTTGAACCAATAATATTTTATTTTTGTACAATGACTCTTCAACATAAAAGATATAGTTCAATTCAGCATTCATTCCTTCTTTTCTTACATATGTAAGATTCTCTGTAAAGATCTATATCTCCACAAATGATCAATTACTAATAATCTGTTATATAAAAGGACTAATAATTATAGTCGCTCACCAAAATTCTGTTGAATCTTAGATTTTGCTATAAAATGAGAATATAATTGGAGTATGTCTAACAAGGAGCAAAATTCAATATATATATTTAAAAATATTCTGAATAATATTTTGATCCTATTACTATGCACAGTATTTATGAAATAATTAAAAATTGTATTTATATTTCTTTGAAAAACTTTTTAAACTCTAAAAATACAAGAATATTGCCTGTAATGTCATTGTTTTGATGCAATTTGAAATAGTATTTATAATGCTGAATTTAAAACTGTCTTTTTAAATGTTCAATAGTTTATTATCTTTTCTTAATTTGACAATTATTTAAAAAAGATACAATTAAATGGTTAATTTTGTCATTATATTACCAACAAGTAAAGAAAGAAAAATTCTATCCCTTATCAATAACCACTATTATTGTATGCTATACTGAGAGAAAAACATAAGATGTCAATGAACACTCCACTTAATTATAATGAATGTTATAATTTTAAGCAAACCCATTCCACACAAAAATAGTGATTCTAAGAATAATTTTGACACATAATTGTTAAAGATTGTACTCTTAAGTGAAATAAAAAAATATAAATATAGTAAAAGGAATTGTTGTGTCAAAAAGAGGAAATTATTTATATATACTCAAGTAATTATTTACACATTTTTCTTCAAAAATAAGAGTGAATTGTTATAGGATTGATTGCATAAATTTAAAAATAATTCATTACATTTCAAATACATGCTTAACTTATTTATTCAAATATTATATATTGAAAAATTCACGCTTTTCAAATTTATTGTAAAAAATCACAGTAAAACTTATTTAAACATTATTTGTCACCATTCAAACCATATAAAATCACTGACTTCCTTCAATTTTCAGACAGTTTTAACATTGTTCTCTTAAACATATAATTTTCACTTGCTTGATTAACTTATTTTGAATGTTCATACTTTCTCACCTGCTTATGGATAAAAACTATTTGATTAATTCGAAATTATATTGCATTTATCCACATTTTATTTTCTTTGAACATGTTTCATTTTTTTCAAAAAAATAATTTTTAACATCGGAAAATAGGATTTGTATTATTAAAAATATATATTTTTTATTATTTATTTTTAAATATAATGATTGATGATAAATTTGGAAAAGTAGTTAGATGTCACCTTTAAACTGTGATTAAAACAGTATATCCACCTAAACGGCCTCATAATTGTAAAACCAAATAAAAATCGCTTAGTTATGTACAATATCTCCTGATGAAAATCAAATGTGTTCCAAGTCTTTCATTTAAAATTATTAAATTTTAATTATTTTCCTAAGGAGAAACATAGATAAACTGAAATATAGTTTAAGATTTTTTTTTTTCATATTTGAGCTTATTCATTTTGAATTATGTTATGTATTGAGAATTAATGTAATTTCTTTTTCATATTTTTAACTAATGTAAGTTTTTGAAAGTTATTTTTTAAGTATTCAATCATGTCAATAATGTGTGTGATTAAATACATACATATTTTACATTTTTCTTTATAAAGTTCTACAAAAATAGTCAAATTTACAACTCATAACTAAACTTGAAATTTTTGAGTCATAAATATTCTTTTGCTATTTTAGGTCCAATGAGATTTTCAGGCAGATCTCTATTATACAATCAGGTACTTTTTTCAAATAAAACAAATGTGATATGCAATCAATAATGAAAAAATGTTTTTGCACTTGTTACATAATGATGATAATAATGACAGCATAATTTGAGTCATTAATAAACAGCACAATACATAAGTGTCAAAGCACATTTTCATCAAATCAATCACAAAATAATCCAAACATAAAAAAGTTATCTTCCTTTGAAATAGAAATGTCAAAAGGTTACAAGCAATGATTGCAAGAAAAAGACACAAGTTTCTGACAAAAAATCTGGATTAGTGATACTAAAGCCTAATCCACTTTTTTAGACCTCTAGAGATTGGATGCAACTGAGCAATAAGTATGTTTGATTCCGCCTTTACAGGAGAAGATATTCCTTTATTTTCATTATCTATGACGAGGAATATTTCTTGCTTTATAGGTTTCATAATTAAATATATTCTAATAAAAAAAGAGACAATAACAAACAGTTTTCTATCTTTGGAATAGTCAAAATTCATCATATCAAAAGACGTCACCATTTTCATGGTATATAGATAATGGTAAAAACTATCCCCACATACATTTAAGAACATTAATAACAATCATGTCTGCCTTTGATGACATTTTTTGAACTGGAGATGTCTTTTCATTCTACAAAATGCATAATTTGAATCTTGACAGTACAAAGTTCCTTTTCATAAAAATTATTACAAAAGATATCAGACATAAAAATGCCAATCTCCTTTAAAACAAAAATCTCTCATGTCAAGAATATTGTACAAGAAATAGCTACAAGAAAAAGATGCAACTTTCCTTATAATCTCTAATATGTTTGTGTGTTTTACAAGTTTCCTTTAGGATGTTTTCCTTACACCTCTAGAAATGTGATGCACCTGACCAAAAAACATGTTAGATTACTCCATTTCAGGAGAAGTTATTACTTTATTTTCATTATCCAAGACAAAGAATGTTTCTTTCATTTTTTCGCTTAGTTTAATATTAATTTATTGTTTAAAAGGAAATAACAACAATTATTATTCTGTCTGAGGAAAAGTAAAAATTATGTATTGGACAATCCATCAAAGATGTTATGCACAATATTTTTATGGTTTCCTTAATATAAAATTACTATAAAAATTTGATAAAAAAAATAACGTCATATGTGTATTATTATAAAAAATATCCTTTTCAGAAAAAAGGAAAAAATATAAAACCATAAAAGCCAAAATTAAATGATGAAATCGACAATTAAATTGGAATTTTAAAACTTAAACATGTAGAGAATTGTTTTATGAAGTTTTGAAAAAAAAAGTCTTAGGCCAAAATTTTTTACTCTCAGAATATTATTACAAACGTTCTTTTCGTTTTGGCAAGCAAACGCTTTTGAAAATGATATGCAGAATAAGCAATAATAAAGGCTACTTACAAATAGTACAGGGCAAAATTTTCTGGTTATCTATACTGCTTAATACCGCATACCGTTAAGGCATGGGCGAAATTTCAATTTGCTCTCGCTGTGGGGATTATTTCTCTTTGGAACACTGGAAGGAAAAAAGCTTACTCCTTATTGGTAGATATATGATTATTTTGGGTTGCTGGGTTTGGCATTGAAGCGTCTTTTTATGCTCTAGTGATTTATTGAATTGTAAATATTATCTCCATTTGGGATTATTTCGGATTGTTTTTTAAACAGTTTTTCTTCCATATATTGAACATAAGTTCTTAACTCTCTCCATATATCTTATTTTATTTATTAAAAAATAATATTCTTTTTTTTTTATCTAAAGACTAAATGTTTTCAAGGAATTAATTTTGTAGAAGAAACGTTTATTTGAGCTAAGTCACGGGTGGGCGACTAGTTTTGGCTTACGGGCCATATTCTAGGAGCAGAGGATACCGGAGGGTCTCTTCTTTTTAAAATGATTGCATTCCTCATAAAATAATAAACATAAGCTAAATAAAGCAGTGGACGCTTTATTCAATCTATTTAATGTGCTAATTTCATATTATCTGTAGCTGGAAGCACATTTATTTTCTAATCAGTCACTGGCGTAGCTAGTTCTGAGTGGGCCCGGTACAAAATTTCCTTTGTGGGTCCTTTTTTGTAAAATAAATAAATATGATCACATAAATGAAACTTATTTCAAAGTGTCAAATTAATTATACCTAAAGATACGAATTAAAAACTTAATTCATTAAGAATAGGCCCAAATGTTTAATAACGGGCTATTAATTAATTGCCCAATTAATTTTTTGCCCATCTTGATTTTTTTTTGGCAAACGCATTTATAAAACTTTCTATAACAGAAAAGTATTTTAGTTTTTCAAGTTCTTCGGTTTTTATTGATAATATTGCTAAGTCCGTTGACCTATCTTGTCCCGTGGAAGTTTTAAAATAATATTTATTTACTCAAAAAAAGTTTCTTTCAGTTGTGACCGGAAGGATCCATCGGAGGTTTGTGTGTGAACTCGGTACATTCCGATTCGTAAGCGCGTAACTTACCGCTAGACAAAAGTGATCACTCCTGTCCGGAGGCTGTTACTGGCTTATTTATATACCGCCACAGTACTCTCCCACCAGTGAGTCGGTGGATAGGCGAACGAAAGACATATTTGTTGTTATGGCGAGCGTGGGAGTTGCTACTATTGCGCCGAGTGGGTCCGGCGACTTTGCTGCGCCGAGTGGGTCCGGCGACTTTGCTGCGCCGAGTGGGTCCGGCGACTTTGCTGCGCCGAGTGGGTCCGACGACTTTGCTGCGTCAAGTGAGTTTTGACGACTTTGCTTGCAGGTAAATGGCGCCATGACACATCAGATGATTTTGCGTTTTTCTTTTCAGCCGAGGTCAACAATATCGGAGGTTTGGAAGGTACCGAGTTCAAAGTAAGTACCGAGTACCGAGTAAGCGCGTAACTTACCGCTAGACAAAAGTGATCACTCCTGTCCGGAGGCTGTTACTGGCTTATATAGATTCCGCCACAGATAAAAAATAGCAGCATACCGTTATAACATCCGGAAAACTAGCGGCGAGATTATTTAAGTTAATAAACAATATTTTTGTGGGCACATTAGTTATGTCTCGTAGAAAACAGCGATCAGATTTGATCAAGTATCCGAGTTCGACAGAGGAAGGATAGTGGCCTACCGAGATTGTGGATTATCTTTCAGGGAAATCGGTAGTCGTGTTGGACGAAACCAAAGAACTGTAATGCGGATATGTGACCGTTGGATGCAGGAGGGTACGACGGACCGACATGGTCGATCGCATCCACCTCAGTGCACCACTTCACGTGAGGACAGGCAAATTGTGCGCATGGCAGTGACGGATCGCTCAGTCAAATCACGAACCATAGCACAGCACATTCAGTCTGTAACGCATCATTCAGTCTGCGCGTACCATTCGACGCCGCTTACAGCAGATTGGTCTGTCCACAAGATGTCCATGTTTGGTCTACCCTTGACGCAGATCCACAGATGTCTCTGCCGCCAATGGTGCGATGAAAGAAGGATGTGGGTGGCAGAATGGAATGAAGTTGTCTTTACTGACGAGTCACACATCTGTCTGCAACACCACGATGGTCGGATTCGAGTCTGGAGACACCGTGCCGAGAGGATGCAGAACAGCTGCGTTATGCACCGCCACACTGATCCTGCACCGGGTATTATAGTATGGGGTGGTATTGGATATCACTCTCGCACTCCTCTAGTACGTATTGCTGGTACTTTAAACAGCCAGCGCTACATCTCCGAGGTGTTGGAGCCAGTTGTCCTTCCTTACCTTCAGGGCTTCGCCACAGCCATATTTCAACAGGATAATGCGCGACCACACGTGGCACGCATTGCCCAAAGGTTCTTCGTCAATCACCAGATTGAATTGCTTCCCTGGCCAGCTCATGGTCCATGGTTGCTCAACAATTGACCCAGATTACACCCCCAGCTGCCACACCAGATCAACTTTGGAAACGTGTGGAAGCTGCTTGGTCTGCTGTACCTCAAGAACACATCCAAAGTCTCTTTGAATCAATGCCGAGGCGTGTGGCAGCGGTAATCTCCAACAATGGCGGCTACTCTGGCTACTGATTCTGGCAGGAACCACACTTTACAGAAGTCTATAAATTTAATCATTTGATACTTGGTCAACATGTTATCTATAAAATAAATTTTGTTGTGCTATCTCTTGTCTTTCTTGGTGTTGCATTTACGGGGGCCAGCAGTGTATTATAAATGTGCATTATTATAGTTATTGTGTAGCACCTTTGTAATGTAAAACATTTTGAATTATTGTGCAACAAGACTATCTCAAATTATATTCCACTAATTTCTTACTTCCATTTTGTTGTATTCAAAAAATTATGGTTTTTTCTGCACAATCGTTTCAATGAAGAAATTTTGCTTAATACGAAGATCATATCGGAATACGAATTTTATTTAAAAAGGCTTTTGTGAATGCTTATTCTTGTTTTAAGTCCTGAAATTATAATCAAAGGCTATTAATAATGTTTTTATTGTCTATGAATTAGAAGCAAATCTAAATCTAATGCTATTAATTTTAAAATTTTGCTATTATCTATGAACAAATTAAAATCCAGTGTTGATTAAAACGTTTATTTTTGTTTCACAAGGAGAAAAGGGATTTCTTAAACATTATTTTTTTGAGCATTTTCACATTCTAAAATTTCCCTGCTGATAGCATATGTTCTGCCTTTAATAGTAATAAAATACTTTTAAAATCATATTCTGGATTTTTGATATTTATATACTTTTTTTTTTAATGTTTATGAACTTTTTAGAAATTTAGGGTTTAAGGAACACATGAAAAACTTAATATGTCCATTTTGTATGTACGCAAGTCTTATATTAAATTTTACATCCATATTCAAATTATGTGTATCGCTTTAATTGTATTCAGGTACAGCTAGTCCTAAGTGTGCCCTGGATCGAATATCCTTGGGGCCCTTTTTTGGAAAATAAATGAAAAGGATCATATTAATAAAACTTATTCGAAAGTGTCAAAATAAGTATATATAGACACATAAGTATTAAAATACTTTATTACTTAACACTTAGCCTAATTTTTTAATATAAGTGTTTTCCTCGATTTTTTTTCGGCAAACGTATTTACAATAACACCCATAGCAGAAGAGGATTCTAATTTCTTAAGTTCATCTATTTCTATCGAGAGTATTGCTAAAACCGATAACCGATCTCGTCCTGTAAATGATCTAAAATAATTTTTAACTTAAAATTCATTTCAGCTCTTGCAGGCTCAGGCATTCTTTAATAATATCCGAAAAACTGCAGTCGAGATTATTGAAATTAAATAAAAATAATTTAACGAGCTACTTGACAGAATGGATATTCCGAATTTTTTTTCAGATTTTAAACAGTTTTTAAATCAATTAATTGTTAAACTATATTGTGTTAAGTCCTCATCATGTTCATAAATTAGTTTAACAGCCTGCTTTTTAATTTCTTTGATAATAAGATTTATTTGGTTGAAAGTTTTCGAAACTATTACTAAGATCATGGAAACTGAAATCTTTGTCGGGTTTCAGTCACAGCATCTAACAGATTACCTCCGAGCTAAAATAACACACACTTGATTTTGAAAAATATTCCAGATTTGAAACTCTCACATCTCCAAGATAACCTCAGGGCCAGCCATCTGGGAAGTGCGGTGAATGCTATACACCGGGTCCCTGAGATTGTGGGAGGGGGCCCCAAAATAGTCAAGAATTAAAGTAATGTACTATATAGAACATGAAAACTTAACAATATTCTTATCATTATAAGTATGATGAAAAGTATATTTTATCGTAAACGTGTTATTAATGTAGATCTTGAGTTTCAATAATCTTCTAACTGATTCTTGATAATGTGTGCGAATGTTTAGTTTTTATTATTCGATTCAGGGAACTCCATTGGAACCCTCTTAAACTGGACTTTTTAGAAAAAAAATTCTCTGTGCCCTGTAGTTCACATGGTATAGATGTAAATGTAAGAATGTAGAAGAAATGTAAATAGTACACCTTCCTTGTGTTTTTCTCTGGGTGTTTTTAAGTGCAAATATTTAGAAAGAGGATATATTCAGTTTAGCAAGTTTGGCATCGTTCACAGTTGGAGGTCACTGATCGAGGATCCGACGAGTGACAGATTTTGCGGATGGGATTGTATCCGAACGAGCTGGTAACCACCAGCCATCTTCTCTTTTCTCCGTCTAATGTTATATTTTATGTGCGTGCGTTTGTGTATATTTCTTATATAATGTTGTTTAAACAAAAAAGTAAAACGAAGAAATTTAAACGAGTAACTTCCAAAAACGCATACAGCACCACTTCTTCACCGACCGGCTTGGAAAGAGTGGAAGAAATTTAACGGGCAATTGACTTATTTATAAGTATACGAAAATTAAAATATATGCTACAATAAAGTGCAAGTGCGCAACATATTGTAAATATCTTCTAATGTAGTCATTTAAAGGGTTTCTTGAAGTAAATGATGTGACTATAGAGAAATACTAGCACAATCTATGTTGGAAAGAATAAACCTTAGTTTGATTTAATTATTGTAGAAGGCACAAACAACAATGGTAGTAACCTGGAAGGAAACTATAAAGGTGTACAATCTAGAATAATTATTTTAAGTCATCATGTAATTTATGTGTGTGAGCCTTGCTTGTCACAATACTAATTTATTAATTTGCGATGTCGCTTCCAGCAAGTATACATTGTAAACATTTTGGAAGATATTGTAAAGTTTATATATCTCATATTCTTCATCAACAAAAATATAGGAAATTCCACAAAAGCATTTAAACATTAATTTTAAACCACTATGAGACACTCGTTGGGAAGAAACCATAATAAATTCTTTAAAGCTGTGTGTACACAATTTGAACAAACTTGTAATACCCTAAAAGAATTTATTGATGTAAGTAAAACGATAATACAGCGATATCTAAAGCTTAAAGTTTGTTGGATTAAATACAAGAAATGTCATCTATTTTATGTTTTCGAGTATGGTTTACTCTATTCTTTAAAACTAACACTATCAATAAACTATTTAAAAAAACAATGGTCTTGATGACTTTTTTAATTTGTCAATAAAATTAAAAATTAAAACTGATAACCAAAAATTGAAGAGTGGACAAGATTGTCTAATGGTCATGGCCGCGGACTCTTGGCCGATTGTCATGAGTTCGAGCACTAGTACCACTGAAGACCCGCCGTGTAGAGAAGTTGATGCACGTTATAATTGTCGTGGCTCAAACTCCTCTCTTTGGCGTTGTGTGGATTTTTGAAGAGGGGAAAGTTAGTAAAAAACACTTAATCACCCAAAACTGAACACATGTTCGAACGAAGCATAAACCCCCTAGCAGGTAATTTAAATATTCAGAAACATTTTCCTGGGAAAAAATTCAGAAAAGCTTACGTTTCAAAATAGAAGATAAAGTTATAGAAAACTCTGTACACAGGAAATAAGTTATTATTTTTAACACTGCTATTGAAACTGTTATTATAAAAATAGAAAATAGATTTGAAAGTATACCAAATATATTATTTCTGATTTCAAATTACATACTGATATAAAAAGCCTTAGAGAAACATAATTTAGAAATTTTTTTCAAAAACTGTGTAAAATTGTATAACAAAGATGTAAATTAAAATCTAATCCAGTGAAATGGTTTGTAACGGGACGTGATTTTGAATGAAAAGGCTGTAAATTAAGCACAAGGCATACTATTATAAGTACTAAATAAAGGAGTGGATCGAGATAGCGCTAATGACCCAGATAGCTTTTAATGCAATGCTAGCGCCATCTGTTGTCCAAAATATTATTTATTTTTGTCAATATATCCCATAATTATTTTTCAAACTTCAGTTTAATCTCAGTTAATTTAGTTAATGAAAAATGATTTACTATATTATAAAATAAATATGACTGAAAAAGCCAAATGTATTGAACTATGTAAATTTCATTAAAATATCTACACTTTTGTTTTGCATGAAGAAAAATTAAAGCATAAAATATTAGAAATATAACCTTAATTTATATATAACATGTAAATTAATTCACCTAGATTTAAATTCTATTTTTTTTTCAAAATAATTAAGTAATATGTCAACTTATCAAGTAGTTTTTAAAAGTACCTTTCTTAGGAATAACTTTCTCAATATAATGTAATATTAATACATATATACATACATGTATTAATATTATATTAATATAACATTTAAGCTATTTTTTCAACACACACATTACAATATATTGAGATCAAATACAATCACCAGGATATCATATTTTAATTGCATATTTATGCCAGTAGTTAAAGGTGAATGATTTGAAAGAATAGAGAATTGCAAAAATGAACATAAATTAATCTTATTTATTAACTGAACTGAGAGTAGGAACCTCCAGTTAAAAATTATTTATTTTATTTACAATAAGTATGGTCAAAATATGTATTGGTGGATGTAATTTCTTATGAATTTAACAGTAATCCTTCTTTAATATTGTTTACTTCTTCAGTTGTTGGATTTTTTAGTGTACCAACATTTCATCTTTTTCTTCGTGCAGAGAAATATCCAGGTTGTTTTTCAATCTTCTTTTTTATATTTATAGTCGAAGATTCCATCATTTTAATTAATTTATTATTGTGTTCCTTTTTATTATAGCAAATATTTAAAATACTATCGAGGCTCCTATGAATTTTACTTCCTTCTAGTGTAAACTCGCATTCATCAATAAGAGCAAGAATGCTTTAAATTTTCCTTTTTTGGATTCATGGCCATCATTATTAGGTAAAACATCGAATGTTTCTTCTAAAATATCATTTTAATTTAAATAAATTTCTTGTATTTCCTTATTATGTGTATCATCATTTAAAAACATTTGGGCAACTTTATGAATGCGACTGCAAATATTTCTTCTTATTATATGTTGCATAATCTATATATGACATTCTTCTTCTTTCTTCCATATTAGGTAGTTGGAGTGATTGGATTCAATTTTCCGCTCGTTTTATGCTAATATTCAATTGATTTGAATTCCTAGGCCTAATCTGTGGCTATTGTAAATTCTTGATAGTTTATCAGAAAAAATATTTATTTTTTTTTGTAATTTTTATTAAACGTTGAAATATTAAGTCTCTTACAAGTTTTAAGAGACCATCTATTGCGACATCTAATCTCTTGATATGTTTTTCCATCAACATAATGGTACTTAATTTTTTATGAAAGGACTCCAAATACATGTTTGAATTTATGCCCAGACCCTTTCAGTAATAATATGCTATTTTTCAGGTCTCTCAGCATAATTTTGCTGGAAATATTTTCCAAATTTAGAAGGATCTGAGTCATTTAATAAACCTTCTATGAATTGCTTCATTAGGTTAGGAAAGGTTTCTAAACATAGTTCATCTTTCACTGCCTTTAATGCTTTATTAACAATTTTTATCTTTTCATAATTTTTAATTTTGTTTAAATTTTGGGGCCAGTGTCTTATAACGTGCCCAGCACACAATAAGACATTTTTAACTGTGCCCATCACATATTTCCAAGCATTATAAAATATTGGAGCATCATCAGTCATAAATGCTGTAGTTTCTATTTTACTCACATCATTTTTAAAAAAACTAAAATAAATTCTGAATACATCTTCAGAGTTTATGTTGGGAAAACAAAATGCCACACACACAGATATTCCCTTTTTATGTTCATCAACAACCAGAACTGAGTATACATTAAAATCATAGCTGTTTAGCCCATGTGTTCCCTCAATAGAAATTTTGTCCTTTCCATATTTTGTAATAATTTCTTTCTGAAAATCTGTCATTATTACGAGGACAAAATCTTCATCTTTTAATTCATAGTCATTTCCTGATTGTCCATGTTTTTGGGAGGGAAAAACAGTACAATTTTCTCCATTATTTTACATTTCTTGAACCCATAGCTTGGCACTCACTGCATCAACTTCATGCTTTTTAATATAACCATTAATATGGAAGTCCCTTTTAATGTTAAGGATATCCATTTTTTCAATAAGCATCGTTCTGCCACTGTCAACAGTGATTTCTTCTCCAATATCCTGCAAATTTTTTCACTAACACCTTCTTTTAATCTTTCTGAAAAATAAATAAACAAAACTAACAATAGTAACTAGTAATAATAAAACTAATAATAATAAGATACTATACCAGCAATAGAGCTGTCCTATCAGACTCTGATAACCTTAGTACTCTGAGTTTCATGATTTTGAAGCTTCGGGAAATACTGCACTACTGTATTTTCAGTATTCTGTCTAACTTTTATTATTGCTGGGAAACTAATTCCAACTTTGGCAGATCCTTAAGACTTTAAACTCTTGAGACCTTTCCCTTTGAGTTTGTATGTCTCACTTCGAGAACAGTGATAAGTTATCACTATATCTCCATTTTTGAATGTTTTACTTCCTCGCTGTCTAACATATTTTGTCATGGTCTTGTTTGCTTCTTCTTTTTATGTAACAAATTCTATAGTGTTAATTAAGAGAGAGCTTACATTTATTAATATAAAATTACGCTAATTTCAGTAGAAAACATTTATACGTAAACGTATAAAATTCAGTCTTCTACAGTGTAAATTAATAAACTAAATTTCAAAATGCAACAATACATACCACTGAAAGTATTGAATTCTTTCAAAATCTCTCCCTTTAAATCACACTGTTGGTGAGCATAAAGCTTTTTTTAAATACCTTTTCAAACAGAAAGGGCGAGTGAAGATTTGATCACAAAATGAGCAGATAAAGTCTCTGCTATGCACATTCACTTCAGCCTCCATTAAAGAAAACAATAAGTATGAAAAAGTTGATTACAGTAAATTGACTAATTAAAATAACAAGGAAGATAACAATTCAATTAACAAAATAAAGTAAAAATATAACAAGAAACCAAAAGTAAAAATTATCCAAAATGTAAATAAAATGCAATAAGAACTTCAGCAGAAATCTTTCGACGAATACAGTGATACAAAAATAGTAAGTCTATTCAATTATTTTAGTTTCCATATTACGTAGCAGACGGCACTAGCATTGCATTAAAAAAAACTATCTGGGTGTATTAGCGCTGTCTCGATCCACTCCTCTAAATAATAATTAAAATGTGTTACAACTTTTCTTTACTTTGCCAGTCACTATGGCAAATGCTGTGTGTGTGTGTGAAGGCTGTTTCAGCAAATTAAAATAAATAAAGGATTAACACTTTGATCAAGCATGTGTGCAGAACGCTTAAATGCACTGTGCGTATAACAAAGTCGCAGGAAGGTCTTTTCCTTGTAAGCCAACTAAAATGTCATCAGCAAAAGCCATGATTTCACAGCCGGCAAGATTACTAAGTTTAAATAGGAGATCATTGATAATGATATTCCAAAAAAATCGGTCCAGAAACTGATCCTTGAGGGTAACCCCTTTCATGACAACGGATTGCAGAAGTCGAACCCAGTTGAATTATGGCCATTTTGTCATTTAAAAAGTCAGCAACCAGTGAAAAAATATTTATCGATATTTCCGCTTTCTTAGGGAGATCCAGAATGCAAGACCACCATACATTGTCAAAAGTACCTTTTATATCAAGAGAGATCAAGATTGAGTGTAAATGTTTCTTTTTACCTCTCTGAACAATCTCCCTCAAGTGTAAAAATACATCTTCATTACTCTTTTGAAGGGTAAAACCATGCTGATCACAAGAGAGAAAGTTTCCACTGCGCAGATACCAACAAATTCTGTTAACAAAAGGTTTCTCTAAGCATTTACCAAGAGCTGGAAGCAAGCTTATGCATCTAAGGTTATCCAAACGAAGAACTCTGAACTCACTTACTTTGGGGATGATAATCACCTGGACAAGTTCTAAATACGTGGGAAAATACTCAAATCTAGGTAAACATTAAAACGTTTATAGCGAAAAAAAGGGAATGCTAAATGAAACTGTTTAATAATCTCATTTGAAACAGAATCTGGACCAGGTAATTTTTTTTTGGTTTCAGCATAGAAACAACTGTATTTACTTCATCATAGGAAAAGAGGATAAAAAAAAAAGGAAGGTTAAGCAATACGCGTGGCTTGACGATAATCTCTCTCTCTCTCTCTTTCTGAAAGTTATTGTCATTTTCCTCTGAATCTGAAGGGAAGGATATCTGAAGTACAGCATTTATTGTCTCATCTAAAGAGGTGGTTGTTTCTCCTGTGGATTGTTTTTTTCCCGTATTAAATTTTTTTTTTCATAAATTCTCTTTTGACGCTATATGTATAAACCTTTTTTCCAAACATTTTGAGCATCAATGGTCAAAAAAAATTTCTTCCAAGAGTCAGATTTAGCATCAATAAGCATTTGATTATAATCATTTCAAAATTCAAGACATTTATTTCTATATAATTCTCTAACAGTTTCGATTTTTACAACGCTGAAATCTACATCTAGATGCACATTAAGCCTCTTCCTGTACTGTTCGCAACACAATTAATTCTTAAGTTCTGTAGGCTGCATCTACCAGATGCTGGGCGTTGGTGGAAAGTGATTCATTCATCAGCCAGCAAATTAAAGTAACTAACTTTATTCAGAACTGCCGAGCGAGCAAGCACACGTTATTGCTTCACCCTTTTTATATACAGAGCATAGTGACGTCACACAACCTCTTCACAGTTACAAAAACGTGGCGCCATGCAGCCACTCATTCACACAAATCATTTCTATTCACAACATACTCCCACCTTTGAGACTTGGGGAGAGTCTCAAACCTATAACATTTATAGTTCAATAGATCAAATCTCTTTGGTTCTTTAACCAATCTTCCTGAAGAAATATATTTTTTCACAATTACATCATTATATTCAAGACATTTTCAGGTTTAGTACATTTAACAGAATTTGATTCCTCTTTCAACTCCTTAGCATTATTTGCAATCGCTTGTACTTCCAAAGAGAAGATGCGTTGTACCGGGCGTATTACTGTTCCATGTTGAGTTTTAAGCCGAACTGTGCGAATTTCCCCATCTCGACCAGAATTAATTCTATAATTTTAGCTATAGGCCAAGACAAACGTTTCTTATTGTCGTCCCCAATTAAGACCATTTCCCCAACTCGGGGCTCACGCACCCGATTATCATTCTGTGTTTTTGTATTAGCTCACCTATATATTCTTTCCTGAAACGTTGCCTTAAATTACTTAAGAGTTTAATTCTGAATTTCATTCTTTTCTTAAGTCTCACGAATTTAATTCTCCAATATCGGTAGTATCGGAACAGCGATTTTCTATTAAAAACATTGCAGGACTAAGAGGGATCAATTCCTGTGGATCTTCAGATATATAAGTTAAAGGTCTACTATTAATTAAAAATTCACATTCACAAATTACTGTTGACAATCCTTCATAGGTCAATATTGATTTTCCAAGAGAACGTCTCAATAGTTATTTAATAAGACGAACCAACCTTTCCCACCAGCCTCCCCACTATGCGGCGGTGGGTGGTATAAATTTCTAAACTATTTTCTGAGTTGATTTTTCGATATCTTATGCCAGTCCAATTTCGCAAGGTCGTTGAAAGCACCCCGGAAATTGGTTCCGTTATCACAGTAAATTATCCTGGGCCTCCCGCGCATGGCAATGAAGCACCTAAGGGCTAGCAAAAAGGCATCAGAAGACAGAGCATTTACTAATTCAAGATGGAGCGCGCGATAGACTGCACAAGTAAATAATGCAATCCATACCTTTGCATCAGTTTTTAAAAACAAAGGTCCTGCTAAATCAATTCCTACAGCTTCAAATATCGCGCAATCAGTCACTCGGTCTGGTGGTAAAGGTGATGGTCCGCTTGACAATGATTTCACTTTAAAACGAGCACATGTAACACATTTATTTAAAATACTCTTAATAGTTTTTCTAGATCTGATAATCCAGAACCTTTCTCTAATTAGTGATTGCATTATTTGGATTCCAGCATAACAGTTCTTTTTGTGTATAGATCTAATCAAAAGTTTTGTAAATTCACATTTATCAGGTAACAATATAGGATACAAAAAAGAACTTTCATCATTTATTTCAGTTATTTTAGACTTAACCCTTAAAATATTATCATTATCAATAAAGGTAACAAAATTTAAAGATTCAACATCAGGTAAATAATATGTTTGAGTTAAACAAATCAATTTTTTCTCAGAATTTTCAATTTCAGCAACAGAGAGTTCATGTTCCTTACATTTGTTATAGTCTTTGCGACAATTATTTACAAATCTTAAAACCCAAGCAAATACTCTAATCATTTTATCATAATCAGACACATTACATATAAGCAAGGGTGCATCGTTTGCTAGATCAACATTCGCATTTCTAGTTTTCTTTATCTCCACGTTAACTTCTTGAAGTTCGCAATCGATTTCACCATCTGGCCAAAATTCCGAATTTTGTTTCAACCAGGACGGCCCCTCCCACCATCTACATTGTTTAACATCACGATTTTAACTTAAATGACCAGATCTATTTAAACATATAAAACAAGCACCTTTTCTTAATAATAATGTTTCTTAGGAATAAAAGACATTTTTCTAGCATTACAACATTTTTTCACTCGGATGATATTTCTCACAAAAAATACAGTTATTAATTTTTAACCTGAAGCACTTTCGGAACTCACCAGGGCTGATGCAGTCATTAATTCAGCTGTTCTAATATTTTCGGGGTTGGGGGATCTCTCTTCGGATAGTAGGCCAAAACCGGATTTAGCCAGTTGCACCATCTCTTCCCTTGAACTTCCAGGCGAAGGAAAGTCATTAAATGTTCTAGAGTCCGCGAATCCTTTGGCTTTTTGTTTCATTATTCCGTTTTCTTTCCCAGGCGACCAGGACTTCCTCGGGTAAACAGGATTCTTCCAACCGGTATTAGAAAGTCTCCATATTTTTCCTGCGTTCGTCCCAGGCTCTCCAACGATCGTAATTTTCCTTCGAGTTCGTCGTACAAGGCGGGCAAATCCGTTTTCGTTCTTCCACACACACACAAGACGCAGCTTTCTTCATAACTAAACTAACAGTTCACGTACGTAAATTTGTATGAGCAAGTCTTCACGGCCGTATCTCTTTTTTAATTGATCAATGGTTTTAGGATAATTTTCTGCCGTCGCGGGTAAATTCAACACTAATCGTTCTGCTTTCGATTTTGGTTCTACGGATTGCAATAAATATTGCATCTTGTCCTCAGGCGCGATGCTTTTATCATTATGAATTTTCTGAAACTGAATCCAGAAGGCAAAAAGTCTTTAGCTTCGCCGCTGAACTTTTTCAATTCAATTTCGGTAATTTAAAACATTATCTTTTCAGTTTCGGTTGGAATAGCAGTTTCTTGTATTTTCGAATCTACTCGAGAATACATTTCGATATAACGGTCACGGTAGTTTTCTGCGTCTTCCCATATCATCCAAATATTCTTGCCCGGCATCTTTCATTTCAAGAGTTGCTTAGAAATTTGATTCTGACAGTATCGAGTCTCTGGAATTTATCCATGATTTGAGTTTTTAGAATCGAAAGTAGATTCATATCGATGTCTTCTTTCCTCAATTCGGTTTCAATTTTCTTCAGACTGAGAGAAAATGCCATTCTCAGCCCTTTTCTTTGCGCTTTCAACGCAATCACTTCCATTTTTATATTTCGAAAATTTCAAAGTTCAATAGTTTCGTAATTCGATTTCAATTTCACTTCAACAGAGGCCCCCCCACGTTGGCGCTACTAATTATGTTCGGAACACAATTAATTCTTAAGTTCTGTGGGCTGCATCTACCAGATGCTGGGCGTTGGTGGAAAGTGATTCATTCATCAGCCAGCAATTAAAGTAACTAACTTTATTCAGAACTGCGAGCGAGCAAGCATACGTGATTGCTTCACCCGTTTTATATACAGAGCATAGTGACGTCACACAACCTCTTCACAGTTACAAAAACGTGGCGCCATGCAGCCACTCATTCACACAAATCATTTATATTCACAACATGTACAGCCAATCTCGATAGACCACCAAGGACAATATACTTGCTAGTCTTCTTAATAGGCATTGAGTACTCAACCTATAAATAATTAAATATATATAGAGAGAGATCTATAGTA
>BMAO01017034.1:0-14744 GCA_019973975.1 Trichonephila clavata | reverse complement strand
TGGTGTCCGTAACTTTAAAATTGAAACTGGATATGACTATCTTACAAAACACCTGCACAGATTCAGTTAAGTTGACGGCCCAACTTGCCCTTTATATATTGCTTAAAGCATATGTGGAGACCATTTGCTTTCTTGTTCTGGACTCGCTGACATAGCAGCTGCTAACTTTGTTAAAAATCATTGTAGTGTTTATTATGCTTCTGAACTGTATTGGGCTGCCCATTATAGATTGATGGTGGTCATCCCTAAATCTGTTGTAAGATATAAAAAAATATCAACGTCAAAATATGATTTTTATTTTTCACAGTTTGAAGAAGCAGGAATCTTCAACTCAATGTACAATGATTTTATTTATTTTGTCAAAGATTTTATTTGTATATTTTCCTATATCCTTGGATGACCTTATTTTTAAGGCAGCATATAATTGAAATTAAAAATAAATTTTTTTAACAAGATCATTTTTATCATAGCTGACTTAATGAATGAAATAAAAATGTTTTATTGTGATTGATTCATTGTTCAAAGCATATCTAAAAGCTAATTAAAATATGCAAATAATTATTCTAGAAAAACAGAATTACGAACTGGTAATCTAGGATATTTCTGGAATTCCTTTCCTTCTAACTATGTATAATTAGAAGGCAAATCTAACGAGGTATAGATGTTATAACCTTATGCATTGCAGATAACAAGGTCAAATATATTATGTTAGTTTGGCTTTTCCAAGAATTGCATTATATTAAACTAGCCGTTACCCTCCCACTTTGCTGGGTATTTCATGATGTTTTATAAATATATCTGTTCATATATATAAAATATTGATATCTAAGTCCTAGCATTAAGAATTCTATTGTATTGAAAAATATACTTATACCAGTAACTTTTGCCTCTTGATAAAAAAAAAGGACACAACTACTAATTTGTATTATCTAATATTCTCTAAAATTGAGTATAGAATGGTGTTTACACTTTCGTAACCCTATAACAAAGTGGATTTCCGCAAAACCAATTTTAGATGAATCTCTACTCCGTAAAATAAACATGAAAGTCAAATTTAAAATCTAAATCTAATAGGGTAAAATTTTTACTATCAATACCCGCCCCCTCCCTCATAATTCCGTTGAGAGTCGTTCTCCCAAAAACCGTTCTTAACGGATTTCAATTCAACAAAAGAAAAATGTAAACCAAATTCCATTATTATAGTTCTTGTAGTTCGAAAAAAGAAATTTTTTGTCAACACGCCCCAGTAACCCTTGCTCCCCAGAGTTGATTCCGTCAAATGCATTCTTAGTGGATCCTATTCAACAAAAGGAACATGCTTAACAAATTTCAAGTACACAAGTCTAACAATTCTAAAACAGGATTTTTTATAACTCCCTTCACCCTCGTACCCTCCTTGGTATCGATTTTTTTTTACTCTTTGTATGAGCACTCTATTCATGAAAGGAACATGCTATCATTTTCAAGCAGGTAGATCGAATAGTTTAAAACCGAATATTTATCTATTACGGAGAAATGTTTTTTTTTAGACTGACAATGTTTGAAATATATAGCATGTGACATTAGCAGTCTTAAGAACAATACGATTTAAATTACAAAAATCAGTCAAAAAATCAAATTTTTTTAGCCTAAATTATTCTTTATATACTTTTCTACAACCTCACAAAATTTGAAAGCTCTAAACTTAAAAAACGCAGAATTATGATAGCTTTTATGTTTGCTTTTATTCACATTTCTATGGCAAATCAAAACTTTAAACTTACTTCTCTCAGAAAGATAAAATAACCAGTTTGTCTTCATTTAAAATGCTAAGGCTTTTTTCCTATTGTGCCAAATACTTGTAATTTTTTTTTCACTTGTTGCTAATAGTATACAAAATAAAAGTTGGCATGCATTTTTCAATCAAAGAAATACTTATTTTTTAAAAAATAATTGAATTTAGAATGTACAAATTTTTTAAGGAATTTTCAATAAGCATTGATAAAAAGAAGTATTGTATGAATACCAATCACGTTGTCACAAACCTCAAACCAACTTTTGTTATACATAGTTTGATGCACTTGTAAATAGAATTTGATACTTGTACGTATATTTTTGTAGGAGGAGAAGCATTTTAAAATCATTTCATAAGTTTCAAATTTTTCCCTTAAAAAATTTAATGGCTAGTTTTTTATGAAATTTTGAGCACAAAATCTGTTTTGCATGGTATATACACATAGGAGGCAACCAAAAATATTTCGAAAATCCTTAAATTAAAAATTTGTGTGTTAATCATACCATGTCCCCTTAAGGGGTTTTGCATACTAATGATGTTAATTTAGCTATTTTTGGTATACCTTTTCGAAAAATCTATGATAGCTACATGTTTGAAATTTATTATACAACTTTTGTGCATCTTTCTCATTATATTACGTTACTGATTTTTTTACATCTTCCTTTACTAAATTGTCTTTCACGCTTTTTGAATATTTGATCTAAGCATGGCAAAATTGTTGGAATATAGTATTTAGAAAAAACTAGCTGCATGCTATTCTGTAACAATCCTAGCTAAAAGTATCAAACTCTTGAAAGGTCAAAAAGAGCAACAGTTTTGCAAATGTTTACAACTCCACATAGCCAGCTGAGTGGCGTATTTGTTTTTACATTGGCCCAAGTTTGCAGGTTCAACCCTGTCGCAAGTGGATGGATTTTCAGGATAAAAAAAATCGACAGTGTCCAGGTTGTATGGTTATGTTGCCATGTAACTAGTCAGGGATCGCTTCCCCTTGCCACTGATAGAGGACGTATTGGATAGGCTGCAAGACGCCAAAGTGTATTCCACGTTAGACTTGAAAAATGGGTTTTTTCATGTCGACGTAAACGAGGATTGCAAGCATTTCACCTCCTTTGTTGTACCAGACGGGCAGTTCGAATTTAATAAGGTACCTTTTGGTCTCAGTACAAGCCCAAGCGTATTCCAAAGATATGTGTACAGCATTTTTAGGGAACTCATGCGAAAAGGCATCGTAATAATTTATTTGGACGATTTGATCGTTCCAGCTAAAGATGAGAAAGAAGGTTTGGAAAAACTAAAGAAGGTGTTTCAGGTCGCATCCAGTTGTGGGTTAGAGATCAAGTTTGAAAAATGTCAGTTTTTAAAACGAAAGGTGGAATTTTTGGGTCACGTTGTCGAAAATGGAACGGTGCGCCCTTCAGTTGCAAAAACGATAGCTGTCAAGAGGTTTCCTGTACCAACGGCTGTCAAACAAGTCCAAAGCTTTTTAGGACTCACTGGCTATTTTCGAAAATTTATTCCGTCATTCTCTAAAATAGCGAAACCTTTGAGTGATCTAATTAGAAACGACAATCGATTTGTCTTTGAACGACCTCAAATAGAAGCATTTGAAAAGCTCAAGCAATTATTGACTGAAAGTCCAGTATTAAGTATTTTACAGCAGGGAAAAACAACCGAATTGCACACGGACGCAAGTCAACAAGGCTACGGAGCCGTCTCACTCCAAGAGGCAGAAGATGGAAAATTGCATCCAGTTCAATACATGTCTAAGAAAACTACTCCGGCAGAGGAGAAGTATAGCAGCTATGAACTTGAAGTTCTTGCTGTTTTCAACGCTTTAAAGAAATTTCGTACCTACCTTATGGGAAATCATTTCAAAGTCATAACGGATTGCTCAGCGTTTCAAAGGACTATGGACAAAAAGGATTTGGTTACTCGTATAGCACGATGGGCATTATTGCTGGAAGAGTTTGATTATGAAATTGTGCATCGTTCCGGCCAGAGAATGCAACATGTGGATGCCCTTAGCAGATATCCAGTCGCAATAATTACTAACGATACTCTAACCGCAAGATTAAAAAGGGCACAACAAGAGGATGAATACACTCAGAGTCTAAGGTCACTGATTGAAACAAACAGCAATTCAGACTTTTTCGATAAAAACGAAATACTTTA
This sequence comes from Trichonephila clavata, assembly GCA_019973975.1. Taxonomy (NCBI): domain Eukaryota; kingdom Metazoa; phylum Arthropoda; class Arachnida; order Araneae; family Nephilidae; genus Trichonephila; species Trichonephila clavata. The sequence continues at coordinate 10,795 of BMAO01017034.1, read as the reverse complement.
CAAATATGTTGAAGGTCGTGAATTGATAGCTGTACCAAGAGATATGCAAACTGAGATAATTAAGTTAGCACATGAGAAGGGACATTTCTCCATTGCGAAGACTGAAGGAGTTGTGAAACAAGAATTTTTCATTCCCAATTTGAGCAAGCAGGTGCAAAATGTAATTGTTAACTGTGTGCCATGTATTTTGACCAACAAAAAGAGTGGAAAAAAGGATGGATTCCTCAACCCCATTCCTAAAGAGGATGTGCCATTAAGTACTTATCACGTCGATTTTATCGGACCTTTGCCTTCTACTAACAAGAAGTATCAGCATATTCTCACAATAGTGGATGATTTTGCAAAATTTACCTGGCTTTATCCCGTTAGATCTACTTCCGCAGAAGATGCTTTGGATAAATTAAAATTGCAACAAAAGACTTTTGGTAATCCCAAGAGAATAATAACAGACAGAGGTTCTGCTTTTACTTCTGGAGCTTTTGGAGATTATTGTACTAATGAAAACATTCAACATTTGCAAATCGCCACCGGAGTACCCAGAGGGAATGACCAAGTCGAGAGAATACACCAAACTATTATTCCCGTTTTGACCAAACTGTCAATTGAGGAGTCTACCAAGTGGTTCAAGTTCGTAGACCAACTTCAAAGAATTTTAAATAGTACATTTAATCGTAGTACTAAGTGGTCTCCATTTAAATTATTAATTGGCGTCACCATGAAAAACAAGCAAGACCTTCGCCTGAGGGAGTTACTGATGGACGAAATGATGGACGAATTTCAAGAACAGAGGAACCAATTACGACAAGACGCAAAGAAAAATATCCAGAAGATACAGGCAGAGAATAAAAGAACCTATGACTGGAAGCGCAGGAAGGCCCCTAACTATCAGATGGGTGACTTGGTGGTCATTCAGAGAACACAATTTGGGACAGGTTTGTATTGAGGCTTAAGTTTTTGGGACCATATAGAATAGTTAAATTAAAACCTAGGGATAGATATGATTTAGAGAAAGTGGGTGATCATGAGGGACCTAAGATAACAAATTCATCTGCTGATTTAATGAAATTTTACTCACCATGATGATGTATTTTTATAAAAAGCGTTTTCTATTCTTTTTAAAAGAACATAATGTGTATTAATGTGTTTTGTTTTCTTTGCTATTAATATTTCATTTTTGAGAGTTGTATCCTTATTTTCAAATTTGAATGTCTATATTGGAATTTTTATCTCCGATTAATATTAATTTTGCAGAGGCCGATATTTTATTGTATGGTATGTAAAATCACTGAGGTCAGTGATTCCCAGGATGGTCGAACTTGTAGGAAAGGAGTGCAAGTTTTCTTTTACTTCTTTTGATTTTTATTGTAAGAGATGGCACCACTAATCGAAACCACGTGAGTTTTAGCTGCGCGATACGATGAGGTCATGTATTTATAAAGGGGGCAGAAAGGAAAGACCGAGAGTTGCACCAAAGCTTGAACGAAGGCAGGTCAGAGGAAATCGCTCTCTCCGTTGTTTTGAGAAAGAGTACGTGTTTTCGGAATTTGTATGGTGCTATCTCGAATTATTTAAAACCCCTTGTAAATAGTAAATGTTTTAGTTGTGTTTATTAATAAATTAGGTTATTTTAACTCTGCGTGCTTATTTTAATATTAAAATCGAACCTTCCCCTAGACGCCGTCCCACATAAATGCTTCCAAACATAGCTGTTCATTATATGCGTAACAAATGATAAAATTTTAAGAAACCGATCTACAGATGAATATGCATACAAATCTAGAGTTTCAATTTACAAACATTTTTGCTTCAGCAAGGAATCACAATAGATTTCAATTAATTCCATTTGTAAATTTTCATGAAAAATTTCAATATCGATAGATAGATGTAAAGTTAAAAATTAAATTGTCATTCAAATTTTTTAAAATTTAGAAAATATTCGATCGAATTCCATCTTTAACAATTCAATTTGGTGAGAATGTACTATAAATTTTTATTTAAGTGATTTAATCAATAAATTTTGAAATCTTTCAAAGTGAGAAGTTCTCTTTGTGTTCGTAATAATTTTTATTTGAAAGCGTTAATATCAAATAGCATCCCAACAAACAGATTTTTGCCTTGAAACTTAAGTTGACTTGTAAGATTAACTGAGAAAGCCAGGGTTTTTTCATTTGATACTGAATCTTTTAATTCTGGATCTTTTCTCATCTGTTAATTCAGCACATTCATAATTTTTTCTTTGCTTCCAAAATAATAATAATAATTTTATCCAGAAAATTAAAAAATCGTTTTAACACTTTATGACTCGAAATTCATTGAACTTTCGAATAATATGGTTGACCGATAAATTCACATTCTATATCTTCCAGAAATGAAGCAAATCGACGATGCTAAAGTCTACATGCTGGAATATAGTTACAATTTTACTAACTACTTTAAAACATGTCCAATATATCCAAGTTCATACCCAAGAACAGTACTTGCTATGAAATAATACAATGAAAATGTTTAAAATTACCATACTGTTTGCTTGTTTCTTTTAATCTCGCTGCTCTTTTAGTAATACTGGTCATGGTAGGTGCGCTATCAGTTGCAAGATAAACCAACATTTTTTCCAAGGAACGTTTTATCTCAAAACTTCTTTAAATGCATCAAAAATATGAATTATGCACAATACAGGACTCGAATTGACTCAGTTTACGACTATTTCATCACATCTGCTGGTTACAGAATTTCGACTTAAACTTATACATCTAAATTTTTTTGCTTGTGTTGGACATAATGCTGTTTTTTCTTTTCTTTTTTTTCGAATCCAAGTCACCATCAATACTAAGCTGCACCCCAAATTCTCAACAAATTTTTGTGAAAAATGAAAAATAGTGTAAGAGGGTTTATCGATATCAAATTTTACGAAATTAAAATAAATTTAAAATAAGAACTAATAAGAAAGGAATAATTATTTATTTTATCAGTATTATAAACTTTTAATTGCATGCATGCCCTCTTAATTGCTCTAAATACCCTATCCAACAAATTTCTTTCATTACGATTCCAAGCCGCACCGGATATTTTCAGCAGCATTAACATTGGAAAAAAAATACGGCTTAGATTCGAGTAAATACGGAAATTCCTCCTCTTTAATTAAGCATTCACTAATAAAATCTTCTTTAGTAAATGGTTTCGATTTGTGCTTACGATTAAAAAAGTAATAATATCTAACTAGTTTTTACTGCAGTTGTATTGTCTTCAATGAATTTAGGTGGCTGCGGTAGCCTAGCGGTCACACAAGGTAACGAACTCGAGTCATGAGTTTGAGCCTTGTACCAATGAAGCTGATGCAACATATTTGTGACTGTTCTTAGATTTGTGCCATAGTGCCTTTTAAAATCATATTCCTTAGCAAGTGAATTACAGTTTTCAGATGCCAGGCACAATATTTTATTCTTGCTTTGGGCATAAAAATATTGCAGTTCCCATTTTTCTTGAAAATTACGATGTTCATCGTCAGTTCACATTTTCTTACTCTGTTCTAGAAGTTTGACTATGCTTCTATTAAATAACTTTCTAGTTTAATATGAATGAAAACCAAAATCCACTTCTTTCACAAACTATTTAGTAAGCACTACATTTTGTCTTTACAATCTAGGGTTTTTAAATTTTTTAAAAAATAATACTTCAACTGCTTCAATTCGTCTCTCGCCGATTGGACTCTTCAAAGAGAAATAAAAGTCGCACACACGATGAATCGTAATGCGATCTCTATAATAAATGATATTCATAAATGCATTTAGAGTTTTATTAAAAAATAATTTATTTTTGTAAAATTAAATGAGAAAAAATTTAATAAAATATTAAAAATAATTTGCATTTAAATTTTATTTTTATAATTAAATAGGCTTTTTTTAAGAACAAGAATACATAACAGGTTAATATGCTGTAAATTTTTAAAAGTTTAACGGAAATGTGAATTTTAAAATAAAAAAAGCCCTTAAAAACCCTGTTTTTGTAAAATGTAGTTAATTTTGTAAAATGTCTTCGCGGGCCGCAACCTATGTACTGGTGGGCCGCGTGTTTGACATGCCTGATGTAAACCATTTTTTTTTTATGAATCCCTTAAGCGATCAATTTTTTTGCCCAAAATGTTCCAAAAAAAGGCCCATTTTTTTATTACATATAACTAAGCATATACTTAACAGAGTGCGAAAATGGAGAAGGATTTATTTTAATTTACAATTTAAAAGTTTTCACATTATTTTTTGTTTTAAAATTGTGGAATAGAAAGCACCTAAATGTTTGATTTTTATAAATACACTCCACATGCTATGAAGAATGTTTCATATATCTTAAAAGAATTTATCTCACACTTACAAAAAAAATTCATGTTCGTACAACTTTGTCAAACGCTCAAGAATTTTGTGTGTGTGCATTTACATATGCATACACAATTTGAAGCATGGGGAATACTAAGCATTACATTGCAATGAGGACAGAGATAATATTGTCTTTTCATTTTCATTTCTTCTCAAGCAACAAATTACGCATTGCCTTGTTAATACTTGCTCTTTATCGAATACTTTCAAGAATCTCAATTCCTGTCTTTAATGCCATGGACAAACTTCATATCTTAAAAACGCTACCACTAATAATCTCACTATAAGAACTAAAAATATGTGCAAATCAAAGATAGAAAGAAGAAAATACCAGGTAGTGACCGGTAGTGACCGGCTTTCGATAGCCCAGTTAAGGGGGTAAACAGTTCTGGTATAAGAATATTTGTTTGAATGACGTGGGAGAAATATAAGATTAAACTTAATCTTATTAACACGTTACCAAATGTTGTATTTTCACTGAATAAAATAGAATAAATTTAGATCTGTGTAGAGATAAATAAATCTGAAGCAAACTAAATGAAAAGCCGAAGTTTGATTCGTGGTTGATATTTTACCTACAAATATGTTTTAAAAGAGTGTACTTCCACAAAAAGACTACTTGCATCATACATGCTCGATTAATGGTTTGCACAGAGTTCGATTACTGTCTGCATTTTAATTATTTTTATTTAATTTAAACATTAAGCATTATTTTATTGAATGTTATAAATGCATTAGTTCCCCTTGCGGAACAAATAAAAGATCTAAATTAGATAAAGAATTTTTTTAAACGAATTTATCATCAAATAGGAAAGAGAGAAAGCATTTAATAATCATATTAAAAATTACTATCGGCTCTTCGAAATATTCGGCATTAAACCAATGATTAAGTTCTGGGCGAGGTTAAAATGTCTATTAATCTCTATCATTAACGAAATCACAGAAGGTGTTTTGATTGATAACCAATTTTCACACTTCTGTATTTCCTTTTTAAGAACATAAAAAAAAGTGTTTTCCTATAAAGGAAAACACTTTTTTACACATTCTTACGGGAAAAAATAATGCTCTTCTCTATCTTACGGAAGCGAACGTATACTCTTTTATCCTACTTAGCAAGTTATGGGTATTTTTTTAATTTCTAGCATACAGGAAGAGTAATTTTTTCCCTTTCCCAGAAAACCCTGAAAAGATAATGTAATCTTACTTTGAACCCCAAGATAAGTTCAATTACAATAGTTCAGCAAATGATAATCATTCTCTCTGACTTCTTATTGATTAGAGAACCAGGTAACGATAATCGTAGTTCCGTTTTAATGCCAAGCCTAATCACTGAATTAAAGCCTTAGGGTTTTTTTTTTCTTGTATTAATTGATAAAAGAATTGGCGCGATAGCGTATGCCCCTTCGCACCTCCTCGCCAAGCTAAACTTTGCCAAAACATAAAACAGAAGGCTATCATACAATTATCGAATTGAAATTTTCGGAAAAGTTATTGGATTCCTTGGAAAGAAACAACGATTAAAACCGGTCCCTTATCTACGCAATATTAATTTTACGTGAGTACGGAAATAACTGAGAAAACTGATAACTGTGGAGTCAGAAAGACCAATATTCTAGGTAAACAAATTAAAGGAGATCAAGATAACAATATGTAGTCATTTTGGATTAAACATTAGTAGGACTTTTCCACATTCTAATGGGTAATTATGAGACTGATTAAGTGAAGTCAGTGATACTTTTTCTGACAGAAAATTTTTACAGTATTGATGGAATCAGAAAACGCTTTGATAATAAATTAGTAACTTGTTTTGAATTTCTTGAAAAAAAATATTTTGAAAATTTCTTAAGATAGTTGAAAACGGTGGCCCTCAAACTTTCTTTAAATGAAAGAAGCATCAGAACATTTTCTTGGAATACCTCTGCCTAAGAATAAAAATTCTGACGAACCCCCAAAATACAGTCCCCTAAAACCGGTGATGGGCAAACTACGATCTGCGGGCCGGATGTGACCTCTAAAGGCTTTAGTCAATAGTACAAAAGATTTTAAAGCAATTGTATATAAAAATCTTCAATATAAAAGGTTTTAAACAACTTATTTTAAGAACTGTTGCTTTTTTTTTACATGTGTGAAAATTTCTGCAAAAATAAATAAATAAATAAAAAAATTTGAATTTATTTTTCCTTATGCAAAGCATAGTTGGAAGAATTTACACAGAAGTTGATTTAAAGCTTTTGCATGGACAAAAACTGGAATCTGAACCAACGAATAGGCAAAAAGTTATTATAATATATTGATTTACTTTTATATTTAAATTTTAAGAAGCTTAGAAAGACAATCACAGATTCACTCTAAAGATTTTTTTTGAAACAAACTACTTTTTAAAGTTTTTATTGAGCTTTATAATAAATTAATTATCTCCCCAAAAATTATTTTTTTATCCTGCTGTAAAAAAGTTTTACAGTCACTAACTACCAGAAAATTTAAATTTTTTTTTTTTTCATTCGTCGTTGTCTGTATTGTAAGCTTATATCAATAATCATAGAATTACGAAGTAGTCTAGATTATAATTGATGTAGTCGAGTCAATGATCTATATCTTTTCTAGCATTTGTTGAATCCCATAATTATCTATTTTAATTTAAGTTTTCTTTACTTTTTTTTTATTCCCTCCCTGTATAAGTTTGATGCTGATTTTATATAGTATTATATTATGCGTCTATTTTCTTCCATTCTTAAATTTTTCGAGATATATTTGAAGTACCTGATTTAACACGTTTCTTCAATATCTTAAAAGTTACTCACTTAAGAAAAAGAAATATAATTGCAATGTATTGTTAGTTTTTTTTAATAATAAATATAAATGGAGAGAGGCATATTGTTCTGAAATAATTTACCACCAAATTTTTGGCAAAATTAAAATCATTTATTTTTTGTAACAAATTAGATACTATATTTAAGTTTCTATATAATTTACTTTCTATATAATTGTGTGTTAATATCCTGATTTACTTGAATTGTCAGTAGAATTTTTATACAAGTCTTTATGATATCGTTTTAAGAATTATTTTAGCTTCAAATATTTCTATGGAGACTCTTTATCAAAAACCCATTTTTGTAACGGATATTTATATTAATATTATTACCGTAAAATCCGGCGTGTAAAGCGCACTTTAACACAAAAAATAAGATCGAAATTTACAGGTGTGCGTTATATGCTGGGTAAAAGACAAGAACTTTAAAAATAATAAAAAAAAGACGAGCACAGAAAACAATTAGACTTCTAAATATATTCATATGTTTATTTAAAAGAAATGACCTATGTAATGAACTTAAAGGGTTTAATACCGTTATATATACCTAAAAATTAAAAACTGCAGCTTGAAAGAAAAGGTGCGCGTTATACGGTGGATTTTACGGTACATGCTGTTCCCCCCGAGAGCTCTTGATTTTTTTCCCTACTGATTCTAATCCTATGTATATAGTACGTAAAATTTAATTAAGTATTCGTAATTAATAATTATTTTTTATTAATTAATGCGAATTATTTATTTAATAATTAATTTTTTACTGTTTTTGTTTCCGAAAATCGACAAAATCAAAAGAACATGTTGGGCGGCGTATTGGAGCATGATAAAAGAATGATGCACTTTCGACTCTGGACCCTTTTTTTTCTAAGGGGAAAAGGGCTCCCTTGAAAAATTCCCGTGTGCACCACTGGCTTATAGTAATTTTAATAATAATACATTTTTTTTTACAGAAAAAATGTGAAATATTTTTTTGACTGTAATATAATTTAAAGATTTTACAAAAAAAAAAAAAAAAAAAAAAAAAAATTAATTTGGGAAAATACATGCAGACGAACTAAATTTTTTTTAAATATATTTAATTTAATGAATGAGGGAAGTTTTTAATAATATAATATTTACAGGACTTTTTTATAACTTAAGCTCTCAACGATAAATTAAATTAAAACAGAGTGCGATGAATCACTGTCTGTCTTACCTAGGATTAAAAAAAACTTTTCATGTACATCTTTGTTGAACTTTACATGCTAGAATAGCTTATATATATATATATAAATATCTTATTTTATTTTATTTTTGGAAATAATTTGTACTTGTTTAAGTCATATACATATAACTCTAAAGTAGTTCAAGTTTTTGCCTTCATACTTGACGAAAAACTTTTAAATTAATAAATGTAATGGTGATTTTTATTCAAACAAACATTTAAGTTCAAAGGACAGTTTCAGTATGAAAATCTCTGATTAGCTAATTAAAGTATAAATTAAATTATTAAAATAGTTTAATACTTTAATTATATACATTATCAAACGATTGTTTAAAATAATGTGGTGCGTTTTATTAATATTATTCTTTCTCATTTACTAAAATTCCTCAGAAATATAATTTTCTGTAATACATACGATATTTTTGTAGGTTTTTTTTAAATTAATAAGATTTATTTCTATTATATTTGCTTGATATTCTTATGACAAAATAAAGAATGACAAATGTAGTGGGTTCTATTCGCGTTTCTTACAAATCCTCTATGGAAAATTCTTGTGATTACGTTGAAATTTATTCTAATGTGAGTCGTTATTTATAAGTGAAGTGAAGAGAGAAAGGCAGACGATTGTCGTCAGGCTGATACTGAGGTTAGAGTATTAGAGTTATAATAATTGAAGTTATCGGACTTTCGGTAAGGGTATCCGATATCCCAAACGAGAAAGATTATCAGTGCTGTGGAGTTAATCATCAAAAATAAGTGTTTGAATTAGCTGTTAGATATTTAGGTTAGTAATTAAGTGGAACACTCCCTTCACTCAAATTACAGTTGGATAATAATTTGTTAGTCAAATAAAAGTGTGGATTTTATTAAAATGTCTTTTGATTCTGTGCATTCCAATTTACCCATGACACCCATGTCACGATACATAAATCCTTTAAAATGAGCCAAAAAGGACATAAAGTCCAACAGCCACAGAATTTTAGAAAAAAAATGAGTTTTCTGTGAAAAAAAGAAATGCATTGTTATTTTAAAAGAAAGTATGTGGGAAGGAACAGGACTCATGAAAAAGAATAGCATATTTTTGAAAGCAGAGTGCTTTGAATCATGCCATTTTTAATGTCTCCTACCTTTTTTCTTGTATTGAGAATTGAGGAACACTAAAAAAAAAAAGAAATAGCAATTATTACTTTGTAGATGAAAAGCGTAATGATACAAATACGCAGTTAATCCGCAGTAGAATTCCGGCAAAGCTCAGATTAGGTAGGTTTAAAGTTAGGTAGAGTAGATTAACGATACGAAGGAAACCCCTTAGTAGGTTTTTGCTTAATCTGTGTTATTTGAATAAAGTTTAGAAATTTATTTGCAGCTTCTTTAAAATTGTGCATAAAAATTGAGTTTTAAGTCTGCATTGTTTTCAAAGAAAAGAATAATTTTCCAAATGAACAAAACTTCAGAAAGTCAGGTAAGAAAACAAAACAAATTTTTTAGGGTATTCCACTAAATGTAAAGAATTAAAAAAAATATTTCATTCATTTTAAAGGATTCTAATCGACGATTATTTTTAGAAAATTAAGTGGTCGTTTTTGTTTAAAGATAACATAAGTAAATTATTTTTTTTTAAAAATTCTATTTGACTTTTTTTTGTGGAATATTCTTTACGTTGAATATAATGTATAGCTATGCTTCTGTAAATAGGGATATATGTGTGTTGATATTTCAGTATGGTATACTTTTAATGATATTGAACTTCAAGTTGTCTATTATCATAAATGTTAGTGCTAATTAAGTAATCTTTTAACTGCATTTTAATATTTAGAAAAATTAGAATATTAGGTTGTTATTTATTGGGAATCAAATTAAAATACTCTGAATAAAATTTAAATTCAATGGAAATCCATATTTTTGAAGAAAAATAAGATCTTTAATATAACGATATAAATTATATGATGTATTGTTTGTATGCTCATAAATTTTCCAAATTTTAACAACAACATATCCATTGAGTCCTTTTAATTAGATACCTTATTTAATTTCCTAAAGGAAACAATAATTCTAAAAGTAGAAATACTTCAAAGTATTTTCTTTTGACGTAAAATTAATCCTATCAATTTTTTTATCTTCTTCTAAACTACTATCTTAAAGAATATTTTAATTTTAAATACACATTACAAGTGAATGTTTATTTTAACATTAATGTTCAATGATATAACACACAGTAAAATTTTTTAAAACTAAAATTTGATTTTATTTGAAAAAATATTAATTTTGCGTGGAATGTGCTGCTTATTGTGGCTCAAGCACTTAGAATAAAAAAATGATTACAATAAAATTAAAATAATTGAAATTTAATAAATTGAAAAAATTGATATATAATAAAAAACAATGTCGAATTATATTATACCCAATTTGAAGCTAATT